>WBNM01040912.1:0-37561 GCA_013399055.1 Ramphastos sulfuratus
GGAAGGCTTTTGATGCTGTCTCCTTTAACATCCTCATAGATAAGTTTGGGAAGTGTGGGTTAGATGAGTGGACAGTAAGGTGAAATGAGAACTGGCACAGAGGATTGTGCAGACTCTAGTTGGAAGCCTGTGGCTAGTGCTGTTCCCCAAGGGTCAGTTCTTGTCCGGTCCTGTTCAACATATCTGTCAGTGACCTGAATGAAGGGACAGGGTGTACTCTAAGCAAGTTTGCTGATTATACAAAGCTGGGATGGGGGGTGTGGCTGACACACCAGAAGACTATGCTGCCATTCAGCAAGACCTGAACAGACTGGAGAGTTGGACAAAGGTGAATGACATGAAGTTCAACAAGGAGAAGTGTAGAATCCTGCACCTAGGGAGGAATAACCCAGTGTATCAGTACAGGTAAGGTGCTGAGCTGCTGGAAAGTAGGTCTGTGGAAAATGACCTGGGAGTGCTGGTGGACACCAAGTTCACCATGAGACAAGCAATATGTCCTCATGGCCAAGAAGGCCTATAGTATTCTGGGGTCCATTAAGAAGAGTGTGGCCAGCAGGTCAAGGGAGGTTCTCCTTTCCATCTGCTCTGCCCTGGTGAGGATGCACCTGGAGTATTGTTTCCAGTTCTGGGCTCCCCAGTTCAAGAGGGAAAGAGAACTACTGGAGACAGTCCAATGGAGGGCCAAGAGGATGATTTGGGGACTGGAGTATCTCTTTTATGAGAAGAGGCTGAGACACCTGGAGCTGTGGCCAGTGATAGGACAAGTGGCAGTGGGTACAAACTAGAACACAGGAGATTTCACTTGTAACTTAAGGAGAAGCTTCTCTACTTTGAGGGTAATGGAGCACTGGAACAGGCTGCCCCAGAGGTTGTGAAGTCTCCTTCTCTGAAGGCTTTCCGAAAGTGCCTGGACATGTTCCTGTGCAACCTGATCTAGGTGTGCCTTTGTTACTAGAGATGTCAGGCTACATGATCTCCAGAGGCCCATTGCAACTCCTATCCTTCTGTGATTCTGAGATTCTATAATTCTATGAAGGTTCCCTGTATATGCTCACTGGACTTTAACCTTTGTCAGACACTCAGCTCCAGGGCTTTTCCCAGGATTCTGTGTATGATTTACAAGAAGGTATGATTTACTTGCCAATACACTTTCTCCTCTTTCTCAAGTTATTCATAATTTTGAAGTACTTATGAAGTCTTATTATTATGTCCATGTAATGCTCCAAATCTGCTTGACTGTGGCAGCGTTAAATCAGGAAATAAACTTCACATTCTTGAAATACAGCTTTGAGAAGCATAATGCCTCTGTATTGTTCTGTGTGGTGAATATTATGGCAAGCAACTAATCATGGACCAAGATTCCATCACATAAAGTACTGTGAAACAAAAGACCAGACAGTCATGGCCAAAGTCTTACAATATCTGGTTTATTGGGATGATTTGTGTTGTGGTTAGTACATTTTCTACAGGGTCTTCAGATCAAGAAATTGAATGGGTTAGGCTTTATCTTGAGTGAAGCCCCAAACAGGACTGACTGAAAAAAATGTCTAGTGCTTTTTCAATCTGGCAGCTAGTCCAGGGCTGTTAAAATGTGAAAATGTCCTGGTGTTTGCTGCACAGCCTGGTGTGATCTCAGACCAGACCTTGCCAGACACATATTCACCTCAGCTGGTGGTGTCTTGAGAGGACACAAACTCTTTGGCCAAGGAATGACTTGTCCTAGGCAGCATTTCTGTTTGGTCTGTTTTGAGGTATGACAGGGGCATAATATACAAAAACTTGGTTTTGTTCTGATGAAATTGCAGAGACTACACAGCCACTTCAGGTTCCAAAATTGTCCATCTATTACCTCTTGGGAACATTACACTTGCTGTTAGATCTTGCAAACGGCTTAAATTTTAATGCACAGCTTGATCTATAATTAGTTAACAAGCCTCTCTTGAGCCAGTTATTACAATGATTACTAATTTTTAGCAGCGTATTTATGGAACTGGTCACTAAGATATATGTAGAGTCATGTCTTTACTGCTGTCCTAGGGCATGAAATTATTTTACTGGATCTAGAGACATAGCTAAAAATAATTCCCTAAATATATTATTAATAACACAGTCACTATTAAAATAAATTTTAAAAATAACTGGTTTTCTTTTTTTTTTTTTTTCCTTTTTTTTTTTCCCCCATTAGGAACATTTCTTATCTAGATAGGAGATTGTGATATTCTGAGCTTTCTTTACAGTTGTTTTCATATTCTGGTTCTCCAGGACTATTATAATCAGGCTGCAAACATAGATTTTAGAGGCAAGCACATAAAACAAAGCTGCTGTTTTCACTGTGCTTTTGACTTTTCCCTGAATCACGTATTGCTAATGATTTTTATGTAGGCTTGATTTTGATCTTTGGTGCCAAATTTGTCCTGATAAACTAGTGATTTAATGTCTTTCAGAGATTTGTTTTGACATGCCTTTGGAGCCCTGGAAGAGAGGAGTCTTTGGGAGCAGATTCAGTGGGCAGAGAGGAGTGTTTTTCTCCTGGAGCATAGAAACAACCTGGTGCAGGTCAGTTTGTGAAACATCCCTCCCTGTAGGGTCAGCTTCTCACCTTCTGAAAGAGGCTTTAGCATCCTTCGCACACAGACATTTGCTTTCACGCTCTAACAAGATTTCTGGGGGGTCAGCCATGCTCACCGAGTGTTGTCCTGAGGGACGTGGCTCTTGGAAGTGCATCGCCCTGAGCTGCCGATGGGAAAGCGGCTTATTATCAGACTGCCCCTGTCTTCCAGAAAAGTAAAAAGCCTGATTTTCTGCTTTTAATCCTTTTTTCACCCTTTCCTGAAAATAAATTAGGTATTTCAGTGCCTCAGGGTCTGCCAGCAAGGACTGATCCTGCCACTCGAAAGAGCATTAGCTTGAAGCTTTTGGCTTACCGTTTTGCCACAGCTCCCCTTACCCTCTGTACCAGGGGACTGTGGGCAATGTGGACATGCTGATGTCACACACTCAGATGTAGCTTTGCCCTGTGGAAGGCATCTGTTCTGTCTTGGTGGCATCCTGGCTATCTCAGCCAATTGACAGATGCCAGCTGGTCTACTAACTTCCTAGGAATAAGGTCACTTCCCTGGTCAATGATGTAGCAGCAGATGATAAAATAAACTCTTGGATGCAGATTTCACAGGTGCCCTAAAAGATACTGCAGTGAGGGGCAAGAAAAAAATTTCTAGGCACTTTTTTTATGCAGCACAGTCAGATGTGTGTGCTACTTAGCTTGCAACTTTTATTCCCAGTGAGTGATGTTGAATATCCTTGTCCAACAAGTGCAGTCTTCTCTTATCTTAACCCAGCCACCTCCTCATAAAACAGCAATTCTAACTTGGAAACAAACTTGAGTAACTCTCATAAACAGAACCTGTGCAGTGCATTTTGTGAAGAATACACAACATGAGTCAGAGAGAGCTGGGAAAGTTGGGGGTTTGCAGGAGGACCAAGCATGGCACAGATCTTGGATGCTTAAAAGGGGACATCACTGTCAGAGATTCTCCACTTCAAAGTGCAGTTATCATCTGGAAAATGTAAGTGACATCCTGGTATGCCACATTTATTCCTCCTCCACAATTTCCATTCCAAATTCACTCAGTCCTCAAGTCAATACCATGTTTTTTTCTCTGACTGCCAGCACAGCTAGCTCAGCCTGTTACCTGAGAATCAAGCTGTGTTCTTTGTGCTTATTAAAACATTGCCAACTGCAAAGTTTCTGAAATCAGACATTAACTGGCAGTACTGTAGGAGAAGCAGGATTGCTGAGCACGGCATGGCTAGCACATCCCTAGCTACAGGAAAGAGAGAGAGAGAAAAAACCCAAATGGTCCTTAAACTCAGCAATATGTCTCAGGAGACCCACAAAGAACATATATTTACAGTGTCTAGGTGCCATTTTTATACAGTTACTTTTCTGACTATCGCTGCATTTCATGATGGAGCAGCTAAACTCAGAGGAGAGGAGCCCCTTGCTCAAGTTCCAGCTGTGCCAGATTACCAAAGGATTCATTGTAAGGGAAACAGGTGAACAGAAAACATTCCGGCAGGATTTATTTACTGTTGACTTATGCTGTCATCTCTATGCAGCTGCACCTCCTGCAGCTTATAAACCTGGCCAAGGTGCCCTTACTTCTTTACTTACATGATACGTGTTTAGATGCTAAGAGATTTTAGATGGTGTCTTCAGAATGGGATTAAGATTTCTGGGTAAAAGGAGAAAATGAGAAATCAGGAGTGAACAAAAGCTGTGAACAGATCAGAATTCTGCTGGATTCAGAAAAGCATCACAAAGTCCAGCTTAGCTGAAGTGTATGTACTCCCAGTGTCTGCAAAATGTAGACAGGAACTCTCATGAGGTATCTCAGGTGCTGGTGTTGCTCATCCCATCTGGAAACACTGCAGGCTTGAGTTGTCACTGCTTTGCACCCCATGTAACCATTTATCTCTGCAGAAATTGAAAACCCTTGTTTCTTTCAATAGTAATATGGCTACTGCAGGTAGCAGATGAGCAAACTTAGACAACCTTTTTAAGTGCAAAATATATAGGACTAGCGAGCCTTTGGGGCTTTTAAGTTTTCCCACCTGAAGGCTACACAGCTAACAGGTTCACTGCCCTGAAAATTATAATCTGATAATTTATATTGTCTGCCATTTTGGTGGTCTTCAAAGGAAAGTCACAGTCTGCATACAGAGGATATGGTTCCTGACTGTTCATCATGAGCCCACTAAGATGTGGCATCACACAAACTGATTGCATCAGTCAGTTACTGGGCCAAACCTGAAAGAAGGTTAATGGACCTAAACCAATTGCTATGTGTCAGATGATTTGCAGTAAGATCCCATGTGCCTGAATCGCATGATGACAGAGTGGTTAAGGTTGGACACAACTCTGGAGGTCATCTTGTCCAAGTTCCCTGTTCAAGCAGACCCATATAGAGCTAGTTGCCCAGAACCATGTGCAGATGGCTTTAGAATATCTCCAGGGATGGGAACTCCACAACTTCCCTTGATAACCTGTGCCAATGCTTGAATACCCTGACGGTAAAAAGCATTCACTGCAAACCTCCTGTGTTTGAATTTGTGCCCATTGCCTGTGGTCCTGTCAGTTAAAGAGCTTGTATCTAATAGCCTGCAGTGAAACAAGCAGATGGGAGCTAATCCATGTATTTCATTCTGGTGTCCAACTGAACTGTGTAGCACAGGACAGTCCCTGGCAAAATCTTTGGTTTGCTCCAGAGAAAGAGTTGTGAGTCTTGCAGTTCATGCTGAGCCGTGCTCAACACTGTCAGCCACTTGTGGATTCAGGGTTTGGCATCAAACAGGTCTTTAATTCCAAAGATGTGAAATAATCCCTTCAGTCAAGTTGAGAAGCATTTTTCTGCCAGGATTTAGTCTTCAAAGCCACAAATACCAGAAGCAATTGCCACACAAGTCTTTAAATTTGGGCAATAGGTAGGACTTGCAGCTTTTAATTTTTTTTTTAATCTTTGCAGAGATCCTGTTAATCTAATAGCTGCTACATCTGCCTAGTTTCTCATCCCAGTGTTGTCAGTTGCTATTTAATTAATTAATTTACTTTTATTATTTAATTGCTTCTTGGCTGAATGGTGGAAGATAATAACTACACCACAGTGATACAGCACTAAATCCAGACACCAACCCTGGTGATCTCATGACTACATCACGGCAGGTACCCACGAGCTCCTAGAACCAGTCCTGATGGTGTCATGGCTATGTCACAGCAGACAGAATATTGGTGGTGGCCATGTTACAGGATGGATTGGTGACATGGTTGGCCTAGAATGAGTATAAAAAGAACTGCTCATGGCCATGGATAGTGGCTCCTCCTCTGTTGCTTCTCCTTTCTATTACAGCTGAATGCCTGGATAGGTACATGACCAGACCATGACAAACTCCTGTACTTTCCCTCCTCCAATATGCAGCCAGAGGGCTGTTGGCACACTGCAGGACAGAGAAGACAGCTCCAACCTATACCGCATTATGCTCTTAAAAGGAGGCTGGGAGCTCTCTCCAGCAATGGCAAAGCATCACATTCTTTTGCACAGACAAGGACTGGACCACGAATGAGCTTCTGGCACTGGCCTTGGTCACAGCAGGGAAAACACTGGTGGCAGCACACATTGAGGTGTGGTTGGTGACATGTTTGTCCGAGGATGAGTATCTCCAGTCTTTCAAGGGAGACATGAGATGGACAGCCTTGACATGAGACTGGAAAAGATCTGGGCAGGGAGGCAGGGGCTGCCATGGCAAGGAGGGGTGGCTGCTTTGTTCTATGATGCTTCTGTCTTTGGAAGCTGAATTCCCACATGGGGACATAACTGGATCATGGTACTCTTTTGTCCTTTCATTCCTCTACCACTCACTCAACTAGAAAGTGTTTCAACTTTGTACAAGGACATTGACCTAAAGATAAAGAAACACACAGAGCTATAGTCTATACCCTGATGTGGTTATACAGGCTGCTGGAAGCTTCCTGTAACTGTGGACAAAGGGAGCTCCACACCACCTAGCATCTCTATGTGAAACATCTCAAAAGAAAGTTTGATATTCGTAAACACATTGGCTGATTATTCTGGGTTTTGCTGTCGTTTAGGGGATTTTTTTGGGGGGCTTTCCTTTTGTGTAAGTATTGCATGAGCCTCAATATCTTACGAAAAGACCCTACCCCGTGGGTAGGGTCTTACAGACAGCCTCTTTGACTGCAAGGACAAACCTTCTGGTAGCTTTTTGGCACGTGTCCCCTTTTTTTCAGCTTTTGGAAACATGCTTCAATCTTTCACCCTTGTTACAACCATCCTTATGGGCAGCAGCATCTTTTACCTGAGAAAAAAACTGGTTTTCCTCACCTAAGACCAGAGTCCCTGCCTTGCTTTTCTCCCTAAACAAAGAAAAGGAAACACAAGAGAATGCCAAAAGAGATCATAAAAGCCCCATCACTCCATCTCCCTCAATGCATTCCCCTTCAGCTGCAGAAGAACAGCAGAACAGTGTTGTTCTGCACTACAATGATGGAGGAAAGGCAGGTTGACTTCTCTGATTAAAATAGCCACCTTGCAGTCACAAATGGCCAGTGGGGATGAGATGCTTTTGAGGACACCCTGACAGCTCAATATGGAGGTTTTGGGTGTGCCGTTTTGTCTCAGACACTTAGCGCACACAGTACACGTCTGTGCAAATCTCTCATAATGTTGACTTACTCATAGCTTCATAGAAATTGCAAAGAAACAGCAACACAGCAGTCAGACCCTTTGCAAGGGCAGCCCCTCGAGTTTGCACTGTGAAGGTTAGACTCAGGTATGACGCAGTTTGGGAAGGACATCAGTGAGCAGATATATTGTGGCACTCAGCAGTTTTTGTCTGCTCTGGGGCAGAGTATCCACCTGACCGTACCAATGTGATTGTTCAGCTGATGCTCTGATCATCTGCTGCATTCCTGAGCAGGAAGCCCTAGGCTGCTCACCAGTTCTCTTCCTATAATCTTTAGGAAGCCCGCCTGAAGACAGAAAATGAACAAGCTGTTTTGTTCTTGCAAGAATCCAGAGTAAAAATTAGTTTCTTAAATGAGCAAACACTAGAGTGGAACTGGAACAAAATGTCCAGGGGCAAGTTCTCCCATGTCTCAGCTTTCAGGGTTTCCAAAGGTAGTAGATTCATGCTTTCCACCACACTGAGCTAGATAGAATGTCTCCATGTACAATAGGTCAAGAAGTATTTGTTTACTAAATAAGTCAGGAAAGAAGATGAAGAATGGAGAAATAATTGCAGGGCACAATAACACGTCTGATTGGTCAAAAGCAGAGAATGAAGAAGCAAATACAAGCAGACATACAAGGCTTGAGACCCTGGTATTCTGCTGTGGACTGCACTAGAATTAGCCTTCTGGGGATGACTGTAAGTGGTGTGTGGAAATCTAAGTACTGTACTTAGTGAATTTTTCAGAGGATTTAATATGGCACAAGGAGGACTATGGGCATACAAGTAGTTCTTTCCAGAACACAGCCCTGCTGCTGAAGGCTTAGCAAAAAGACTGAAACAAAAGAACAGAATTAACACAGCAACAGCAAATTGCTGGCACCACAGCTGGCTTGCTGGGTAGATGATGGAGCATGGTATCACCACCAAACATTCATATCAGGGTCCTCTCCTCCCAAAGCCATGTGCCTCTGCATCAAGAGACTAATGCAAATCCAAGCTTTGCCCCTATGAAATAGTCTCTAGAAGGTTGCATGCCTTGCTGGACACTGCCTTTGCAAAATGGTTGATTACTGTAAATTTGATGATGTGGTTATGCTGATGATGAGGACATTAGAGGATTCTCTCCTTCCCAGCCCTAACACTTCAGGGCTTCGTGGGATAAAATGTCCACCTTCTTTCCTATACACCACTGGAGGATGATGATGAGATACATTATGCTGAACCTGCTTGGGTTAATTCTGGTTTTAGATCCAGGTCTAGGCCCTGAATGTTGTTGCCTGAATGTTGTTGCCTGAATGTTGGTACAATTGTTGATTTAAATTGTATTGCTATGGTGTGTTCGAGGGTCTGGCCTAACCCCTATGATGAACAGAATTACTTGAAAATCAGATGCTTTCCTTTGCGGTTGTTTTTTATTATTTATTTATTTATTCTCTATCTTATGCACTGCATATATAAAGTCTTCATATGAAGGGAGTGAAAAGATTAATTTAAGTCAAATATTCGTGACTCCCAGGGAAGGGAAAAGTCACCTGAAGATCATTATTACAGGAGAGTAGCTGAGGTTCCTCTGGAAAAAAAGTAGAACTTCAAATTTGTGACACAGAAGTTTTCTGACAAGGAATGAGTCATCTCCTGTCCCCCCTGTCACACACCTGGAATTAAGATCACTGACAGGGAACAACCCTGTCACACGACAGCTCATTTTCCATTGATTTCAGCAGCTGCTATTACAAATCTTGGGGTCAGATTATCCAGAGAAGATTCCAGAGCAGCCCTAAAATGGCTGTGATAAAGTAGGGGATTAAAGGACTTCTCATTCTCCTGGGGAACACTGGGCAACTTTGCAAAGTCAAAAGGACTGTGGTGATCAAAATCAGCATAACAGCCAGCTCAAGAGGGATTTTCCATTTGGCTTAAACTAGGAAGGTAAACTAATTACCCGAATGACTGTTTCCGGCTGCGGCAATATCAACCACTTGGACGCATTTAGCCAGTGAACTATTAAGTACAGTATATCTTTAGCATCCCAGGAGACAATAACTTACCTTGCATGGCAGCTAATCATTGCTACCTCAGCTCTGCCTGCTCAGTCCCCCTGAGTGGAGTAACACCCACTCATAATCAGGCCATTCACGCTCAGTCATGCATATAGCCATCTCCAAATAGACACAGTCTTACTAATCACCACCTCTGCTCTCACTTAGGCTGCCATTCGGAATATGATTCTATATTACAATGGATATTGGCCACGCAAGAAGCCTGTCTTATACTCCCTCTCATTTAATATGGCAGCTCCTTACTCTAATCATTCATCTGGTGCAGAGAGTAACCCAGGCATTGCAAAGACTGCCCTACCATTACAGTGACTGCTGTGCTGTCTATGAGTTTTAAAAGTATGATGCAAAAAGTATGCAGATTTTCATAGATGTTGAATGGCTTATGAGAACAACCTGCACCTCTAGAAATAAACAGTTGTCATATGTTCACCTTTAATTCTTAACTTCGTAAGTAGCACTTTAGAATAGTCTTGTAGGTCAACTCTCAGTGCTGCTTCTGCAGTACTGGGGCCAATGCTATGCAAAATCCCCCGTGTGCCTCCACTTCCCAGATCACAGAATCATAGAATCATTTAGATGGAGAAAGACTTTTAGGATCCTCAGGCCCACCCATTAACCCAGGACTCCTAAGTCCACCACTGAACTGTGTCCTTCAGCACCACATCTGCAATTATTTTCACGGATGGTGACCCAACCACTTCCCTGGCCAGCCTGTTCTAATATTTGACAACTGTTTCTCTGAAGACATTTTTCCTGATATCCAACTAGACAAACTTGGTGGAGTGGGTGAAATGGCCAGACTGGATCTTGGAGGTCCTTTCTGACCTGGATGATTCTATGATTTTAAAGGTTCCCTGGAGCAACTTGAGGTTTTTTTTTTCCTTTTGCACTATTGCTTGTCACTTGGGAGAAGAGACCAACACCCACTTCATTACCATCTCCTTTCAAGTAGTTGTGGAGAGCAATAAGGTCTGCTCTCAGCCTTCTTTTGTCCAAACTAAACAATCCAGATTTCCTCAGCTGCTCTTCATAAGACTTATTGTCTACATCCTTCACCAACTTCCTTTCCCCTTTTTGGATACACTCCAGCATGCAAATCTCCAAGTTTAGGCTGCTGCATGGCTGCATGGCCTGTTACTAGTTCCTGAAACAAGTTTGCATGATGCTCACGGGGCACAGAAGACCAGGTCTCTTCCACTGTATTTCACCAATATTGTTTGTGCCTTCTGACTCAGGAGACAGAAAGGATGCAGAAATTGTCACCAGAGCTTTAAATAATTTTTTTTTTTCTTTCATATATTCAGACAGCTTTCTTCTTCCCCCACCCCCACCCCCAGCCCCAGGTCATGGCCCAGGACCTCTTTTTTTTTTTTCTTTCTGAGGTCTGGGAGGCATTTTCTTAACTTACCATCTTTTATTTTAGGCTGGAACAAAGATTTTGTGCAGGACTGACCACCCTATCTCTGATGAGTAGCTGTAGTTCACCACTGAGGATCTGTTTCTCGGTATCTCCTTGGACCTTGGCGTTGTTACCTGCAATTTCTAAAGCTTATTGGTGACAAAAATAGCAACATCCTGGAAGTGCTAGTGAAATATTTGGATTTTTTTCAATGTTATTCTTAGGTATTTCTATTTAAAGTAGTCTTCACTTTTCTTTACTCACATCAATCAGAAAAGTTGATTTAAATTAACTAAAGGCAGGATTTTAAAGTGAATTAGCTAAATTACATTAAACACACAATTAAAGTGGTCTTAATATGACTTAGCCTTGGAAGAGAAGTAAACCAAATCAAATCAAAGACACTTTAATTCTGACAGTTCCCACAAAGGGCTTTAATTATTGCACTTTACTAATCCACTTAAAAATTCAGATCAACCTTTCTGAGCAGTCTCGTGTAAACAAGCTCTTACACTGCATTTTACACTTTGATTTTACACTGTGTTTTCAGTGCTCCACACTGAAATGGTTTTGCATGGTTGGATAGATTGCCCTCATGGAGTAAATCTGTGCAAGACTTACTCTGGTGGAAGTCACACTATACAGGCTTGCACTTAGGTAACTATATCAGCTGGAGATATTGTGTGAATATAAATCCTGGCTAGTTCAGCTTTTTGTAACATCTACTAGCTCCAAGCTGCTGTGCTTTCATACCATTACACAAACACAAAAAAGAGACTGCCTCATCAGTTTAGGAAAGGAAAGAGAAAATGATGATGTGCAGTCTCATTTCTCTCCTTCAGTTAGTGCAGAGGTCAGCTGTGTTGGTAAGTAGTTGGTATAATTTGCATTGTGCCCTAGTGAGTCCTTATATTGTAGGCAGGCAGGCTGCAATTGGGCTGGGATTTATTTTAGGTGGGATGAGACTTACATTAACCCAAAATTCATTTGCTTCAATGGGCCTTAGAATGTTATAAATTAGGCCATACAGTGATTTTGTCTTTTTACTTTCTTTTTTTTTTCCCCTAGTTCCTTTTTTTTTTTGTTTTTTTTTTTTGTTTTTTTTTGTTTTAAACACCTTATATTTGGCTAGTGTCAGTTCTGGCTGGGGTCACAGTGAAGGACGTGGCTTACAAACAATAAAAATCACAGATAACATTGGCTAAGAAAAAAAAAAAAAAGACTATTTTAGACAAAACAGACATTTAGTCAATTTGAAGCATACCTCATCAGTGTGCACATCAATCTGGTCCTTTAATTCCTTCTGCCTTTATGAACAATTCCCTTTGTAGCTAAAATGCTTGATGAAGGTAATGCAGCCTCTTTTTTTTTTTTTCCGGCAGGAATATAGATGTTTGACTTTCTCAGTTGGCTGAAAGTCCTTCAGAGTGGGGTTCCCTGAGGCACATAGTATTCCTTGGCTGGTGATCCTCATTCCCTGTTCCACTTTACCCTGCCAGAGACAGCAAAGTGCAGATTTCTAGCAGGGTTTCTTTACTTTCCCAAAACTTACCAGTCTTCCAGCTTGAAACATCGTTGCTTTTTCTGGAGGGAATAATCTGGCTATTCCAAAGTGCCCTTCTCACTACATGGTTCCCCAAAATAGTCTGTGCTGTGCTCCCTCTTCTCTCCTACCCCTTCTGGATCACATCTCACGGTCCCTTTGTGCTGCTAACCCATGGTTCCTTGGCCTGGACCAGGACCGGTGCCCTAACTGCAGTTAGTGGAGGTCTCACTTTTCTTCACATTTATTAGACTGTATCTTTGTGAAAGATCTCCTCCAAAAAAATAACTCAGGCAGCTGCCATGCTCTAGCAGTGCTGTACACAAATAAAATATTCCCAGTGAAAAAAGTGTCAGCATCCCCTCTGCTGGATCAAAAGTCATGTCAGAAAAGATATCAAAGCATGAAAATCTGCTTATATAAAAAAGCCAAAAGCCTGAAGCCATCCCAACCACCTTCAAACAACCTGAAAGTCTGCATACACAGCTGCTGTGCAGTGGCGATGGATCAAGAGGTAACGCAATTTCTAGCCAGACTTCTTCAGCTACTGCCATCTTCTCCAAGAGCTGTTTTCAAACTGTGCAAAGTTTAACTTTTGAGGTAAAAAAAGCCATTTCACAGTGCTGGAAATTATACTTGATTCAAAGACTCAGTTCCTGTCAAGTATAGTTTCCTTTAGGGCAGAAGAAGCAGGAGTCATCCCAGTCAGAGATGAAATCTGTAAGGGAACTGTTTTCTGCCCACATTTTGCAGGTGTGGGGAGCAGCTGGCTCTGCAGATGGGTAATGGGGTACTCAGGCCTCTAGCTCAACATCATTAGCTCAGGTGCCACCTGGGCAGGAAGAACCTGCAAGTCACTCAGTCTGAAGTAGCTTGTCATTTATTCACAGGAGCATCTGTACAAACAAGATGCCTTCCAAGCCCTTAAAGGGGATGACTTTTTCATTTTGCAACTGCCCCTGCTCCCAAAAAAAAAAAAAAAAAGTTGTATTTAGGCATCTTTGAAGCAATTTTCCCATGGAACCAATTTGATTCACTATACATGATGCAGTGCTGAGGGCTAAGTCCCCTGTGGGGCTGAAGACAGCACTGGCAGAGCTGTGTTACTCATGTTATACTCTGCCCTCATGAAAAGAGACCTGAAGGACCATGGGTGAAGTGAAGACCAGTTGGTAATACATTCTGTGTTTAGTGACCAGTTTAGGAAAGGAGGGGAAAAAAAAATTCTACTGTTTTCATTTTTGTAGCTGAATGCTTGCATACTGTAACTTTTTTCTTGGAATACAGGAGTATTTGTAGGAAAAACAAGGAGGTCCTGATCACATACATACTCCAGATGCTGGGTTTTTCTATGCACAGCAGAGTGTGGGTGCCAAAGTCCTTCAGCAGCTGGGACAAAGAGTATATTCTGCTGCCCCATGGTAAAGAAAACAAAGTTGTGTCTCGTTGTTGCACTACTTATCTCTTCCCCGTAGGAGCCCTTTGCAAACGCAAAGGCTGAGAGAAGGGAGGTGATTAACTCCTGCCACTTTGGAGAGAGCTGTCCCCAGTGCTTCCCATCTAGTGCCCCCACTAAAGCATTGGAGAGTGTTTCATTGTGAAACCTCCACTGCCTCCAGTTCTGGGACTCAAGGGTGAAAAAAGATAAATCTAGTGGTCCTACAAAATTGATTCCTTGCTGCTATTGAAGGGAGAAACGACATTTGTCACTGCTGTTGCATATGATCAGTGGGGGTGCATCATGTCTTAGAGATGTAGATGCCTCCATTACTATGCCCTGTTTCAGTCCCTTCCTGTATTTTTTTGCACCTTCACAAACCTGTCCAGCTGCTTCTCTTGCATTTGCAAAGGACACAGACTAAGTAGCTCATGTACTTCCAAAATGGGAACTCAGTATGTTTTTTCACAGTTTATCATGTAGCCTGAAGGATTCTGTTTCTTCACACTTGCTGTCAGTTTTCCCTGCCTTACTGTGTCTGTCTGGCTTTGGTATCCCTCCGAGTTTCTCTCTCCGTGCTGAGAGATGCACTATATTTTGTATCAGTTTATTTCCCTACTTGTAAATAGACATCATACTCTGATGTCCTTTTATTGCTTTAAGTTGCTCATCTGTTTATACCATTTTTGCAACATGCTCTGTCTGCAGTGTCAACCTATTTCTATTCCCCTAATACAGGAGACCCTCTGAAAATTTCATGATTGTTGTAACTGGGGGTTTGCTTAGACCTGCCATCATTTTGCAGTACTTTTTTTCTTAAAAAGATGACTGAAGCTGATCTATAGGCATAATGCTATGTTTGACAAATCTCATATATAAAGGAAAGTGGATTTTTACACATGTGAATAACGTAAATGGTATGCCTGATGATCACACTGCTGACACTCCATCTCCTATACAACATAACTAGTCAGCAACTGAAGCCAAAATGCTGAGGCAAGAATCATGCTATTGGAAAGCCTAATTTTGGATTTCACATTCTGAAGTCTAAATTATATTTAGTGTTGTTTATGGGATCTTATTATGTGGCTTACGAGTACAAAGACTACTGCGAGTTACTCATGAAAACCAGACCTCCACTTCACTCACATGAATAGTTGGCTGAATACTGATACCTGAGTTCTGGAGTATTTAATATTTGCTATTTCTCCATATGAAAAAAAATGCTCCTACAGGCCAACCACAGATGTCAAATAGTGTCAAATAGCTCCATCATGGATAAAACAAATATGAACCATTTCAGAACAGCTCTGAATCTGGGATTTTGCCTAGAGAACCATTTAGTAAGTTCTTTTTAAAAACAACATAGATGTGCATGGGTGACTGTAAGAGTGCATTATGTTCAGAAATGTGAAAATTTCTGCACATAGCCACACTTATTTAAAAAAAAAATCAGTGAATGATCCTCCTAAAAATCCTGTTTATGAGTGTCTACGGAGAGAGAGAAATGATTGAGTGAAAATTTGGGAAGGCACAGGGGAAGTCGTGATTGTACAATCAGAAATTGTATTGTCTGTTTACAGTGCATAGGTACTGTGGTGAAAAATCTTGACAGGGTCTTTACATTGATCTGATTAGGATAGTGCAATATATTTTTTTATGTATGTTCAAACTTTTCATTTACATTTTAATGTGTGTTTTGTTCAACTATTCAACCTGAAGCAGATAATTTTGCTTGGAGGCTTTTTTTTCTTTTTTTTTATTTTTTTTTTTTATTTTTTTTTTTATTAAAAAAAAAAAAAAGAAAAGGAAGCTTAGATCCACAAAAGCAAAGAGGTAGAAACATATGAAGCTTGAGGTGATCTTAGACAGCTGCCTTCAGATCTTTTCTATACTTGATCAAAGAAATTTAAAACCAGCTTAAAGTATGGGTTACAGAGGAAATGGTGGAAGTCAGTTCACTTCAGTAAGTGGCCTCATCAGTGGGTGAAAGTTTTCCTCCTGGCTCTCTTCCAGCAAGTACTGCTGTGGAGAGCTGAGAAGCAGAGAGCTGAAATGCAGAGAGCTGCGCTGAAGAGCCTGGAGTTGAGTGTGAGAGATTCCTCTGGGAGCAGGAAAATGCAGATGCAGAGCCCTGTTGTGACTGAGGTAGAGAGGTTAGCCAAAGGGAAGAAAAAATTGTAATGTCTCCCACAATAACTTCCATTTATTTTGCATGGTCCAGTGTGGAAAGAGTCAAACCACTCAAGAAATCTGAAACAAAATATCACTGTTCCAGGGGAAACTACCCCAGCTTTTGGCTTGGTCTGACTCACTGTATTCAGTTTGAATTTCTGAAAGCTTTTGCATCAAATTGGAACTGTCTCTGAAAATGCATGTCCAGCTGCAAACTTGTATTTTCCTCTCCTGATGAATCTCACTCCATTCTGTAGCTGTTTGCCTGTTTCATTGTCTATTCTTGAACTGACCTGTTGGTATTTTTTTCAGCAATCTCTGAAAGAAAAGAAGATAAAGATGGAGCGCTGTTGAGATGCCTGCTCTAATCCATTGCCAAGGCAGGGATTTTTGTGTGTAGCCTAGCCAAATGGCTGGCTTGATAATTTCTTGTGAGCTTCAACCAGATCCCTTCCTTCCTTAGGGAGTGGGGCAATGCAAACAAAGGGCTTGGATGCTCCTCTGGCTTGTGACAAATGCACAAGCAGGTAAGAGAAGGAGTATATTTCCTTCCAATTCTCCAAGCCAATGGGCAGCTGGAAGACAACAAAGCCAAACCCTTGTGCTCCAGCGTATGAGCACCATAGGCGTGCTGGAACTCAACTGCACAACAGCTGGGGGCTGGCAGCTTCGCTACGGGAAGCATCTGCTGTGATTCAGAAAAAGAGGTGGGAGAATCAGCACCAACCACCTGGAAGGGCTGTGTCTGTTTTTCTTCCCCTGGTCCCATTTAACCATTGTCCCTATATCTCATGTTTCTGACCACTCAAAAGAATAACCATGGTCCTCCTGATGGGTAATTGGCAACTGTATCTTCCCACATCTGTCTGATGTGACAAAGAATGTCAAGGAGTAGCCATGCTGCACCTCAAGTTGGGTTTCTGCAGGCCAGTGGGGTGGCTGTTCAATCCTGTGAGGAGCTTTGGTTTTGTTTCACTTCAGTTCCCTCAGATCTCTAGAACTCTGAATGATGAACTTGGTGTTTACAAGCTGGCTGAATTAATCAGCATTCAGCTTAATCAGGGGAATGGTTATTCAGGGAAGAAATCATGTATATGAGTGTGATGTGGGAGAAGGTGGGCAAAGACCTGCCTGCAGACAGCAAAGCAAGTATTCATGTACCCTCTTTGGGCAACCTAACATACCCACAGTCATGTAGATGTTTCCCCTGTGCTTGCACAGGTCTCTGAAGTGGCTTTTTACAGCACCATTTTCAGCATTCTATAGCTTTCTGCTTGGTCTTGAGTTAAGATTTGTTGCTCATATTACAATATCACTTCGACATTGTGCATTGACTGAACTGGAAGTTACCTGGACCATAAAGATGATCCCAAACTAAACTTGTAAGGTTAGACTGAGTTTATCAAACATATCTGGATTTTTCCTTATTTATGGCAGTAGAATAAAAAAAAAAAATCCAGATATGTTTGGCAATAAGCTTTTGGAGTTTTGCTTGCCATTCAGGGTCATGCAGGAAATGGAAATTTCCTGTTCATATCAACCAGAAATACCTCCAAGGTCACAACTGCTCAGCTGGAAGACAGTCAGGTCTCATTGCCTAGTGTTTGAGTGTGTGGTATTGCCTTATGTATTTCTCTTTTCTGCACTTTCCTTACAGTAATAGTAGATTGCAGATGTTGTTGGAATTTGTAGGGTGTAGCTACAGATAAGAGGAAAGCCAAAGTGTGAAAATTTCAGATGTAAGCTTTTGAGGAGGCGGAATCTCAGCCTCTCTCTGCAGCAGCAGTGCAATGGGATTCTGAGGAAAGGCTAAATACTGGAGTATTTGAAATGAAGGTCCATGCTCATAGGCTTCAGCTCTCCTTTTTCCTCCCAGGACTTTACTCTTTTTCTAAACATTATGTAAGTTCTCCTTCCCGCGCCCCCCCCCCCGCCCCAGAAGCTTTTGTGCATTTTGATTTTCATTAATGGCTTTGTGTTAGCTTTCAGCTTTCTGCCAATTGTTTTTAGACTTGGAGGTCAGTTTTTTAGTACATGCTTAAATTTTCAAAGAAACTGTAGAATTCAAAGCTTATGAGAACAGCCCCGATGACACTGGTAGAAACACTCAAGTACCCAAGTAAGGCATAAATTTAAGAGCTTGGTTGAGTAGATTTAAATCTGGAATAATCCTACAGAAGTAGGGCAAATTGTCTAGATTTATGCTTGGCATTTCGAAGCAGAATCAGTACTTAATTTATTTTACTGAAAGCATGTCTAACACTTTAATAGATAGGTGCTCTGTTGTATAAATGCAGTTAATGAGGATGATTTGAGACTTCCTGTGTACTGTACTTCTGAAGGTTTACTGTAAGATATTGCAGTTGTAGCAGAAATTGCAGAAAGCACCATGTCCCCACGGTACATTATGTGCAGCACTTCCCAGTGGCAGTAAATGTTCTGGCTTAATCAAAAAGATCACATTTCTTTCTATTACTACCTGCCTAGAGAAGCTAGAATAATTTTTGGGCAAGGAATACATTAGTTTAAATCTTAAATTTCAAAACTAAATTACACCAAGACTTGCAGATGTGATTCATATGTCCTCCATTACTTCCAATCTCTTTCTTTTTCTCTGGCTAACTTAAATTTGTGTGAGAATCGCGGTGCCGCCAGAAACAATTGTGCTGGTTGGAAGTTTGGCATGGGCAGGCATGGCATCCAGGCATCCCCAATGTGCTGGGACATTGCTCCCCAGTCCTAGCACAGCCCAGGTGCCTTGCTGATTGTCTCCTCCTGTTGGAGATCGTTTAGCTAAACTGCTTAGCAAATTGTCTGCTCAGCCAGAGTCACTCTTGTATTTGTTGCAAATTGTCCTGAAGTAGCTAGAGTAGCTTTAGGTTTAAATCACTATGTTCTGCTATTTGTGACATTCATGGTAGAAATTTCAGTTCGCATTGCGCATCTTTTGGCCTTCAGGCTCTTCCTAACCTGATCCATGCAGGCACATCTTTGAGCAGTTTACTCTCTACCAGCTGTGATGCATGAGCATCTCAGTTTGCTAAAGTGAGGATAATGCTGGTTACCCAGCCACCACACATGCCTGTCATGAAGATTTATGAAGTGATATTTTCAAAGTGTAAAGCATTATTTATGCCAGGTGCTGTGATCTATCAATAACAAATGGGATAAACATTGGGTAGTTAAATATTTAAAGCAGAGTCTTTGGAATTGGGACATCTGTGGCCTTTTCCAGCACTGCTAATGGATTCCTGCCTGTGCCTGGACAAGACACTTCCTCATTTCGGCCACTCCTCCCCACTCCCAACTTCTACAGACATCTGTAGAATGTCTTCTACAAATGACATCTTCTACAGTACATCTGTTTAGCTGTGAACTTTTCTGGTGAGCAGCAATTTGATACGTGTTGGCTGTGAGGCAGACGCAGTACATCCTGGATGCTCATGAAGCCCTTAAGGCTTTGGATGGAAGATTTCAGCCCAGTCTGAATCCAAGGATGAAAAGGAAACTCATCTCTGCTACCAACTTCAGTTTTATTTCAGCTCCAAGCTTTTCTGTTATTGTCTGCTCCAAATATTATATCTCTGTAGCTTTGTGTGTCAGGGCCATTTTAGGGTGTCACTGTATCACAGCTCTGGGAGGCTTCTGGCTCAAGGAAACGATAGCTACAAAGTGATAGTGCAATGGCCTGAGACACAGAAGATGGCTGGGAATAGACTATTTAAACATTCTTTTTGCTTTTAAACGCTGATCTGACAAATAGAAACCAAACACACATTCATGTTGCTTTGACAATAAGACTTTTCACCTTTTAAAAGAAATCTGATGTTGACTTTACTTCCCAGTTGGTGCATTTTCCCTTACTTCAGAGCTCAAGTATATGCACCCATATCAAGGTGCCTTCCCTTTTTGTATCATATGAAAGTATTGTCAGAAAGGAAGTACTGCAGACAGTTTATTAAATAGAGAAGAGGACATGGATGCAGTCATACAGAGACTTTAGCCCCAACTCTAGGAGAGCTCATTAGCCGACTCAAGGTTTATGATTCCCAGCTGTACATCTTGAAAACTGATGCATCTTTAGTGGAACCTCCTATTTATCTGTGTCATTTGGTCATTTTCTCATACAAGTATTTCCCTTGCCCTGGAAGTACATTTTAGTCTGCTGTCCACTTATTTGACTGTGATCCAGTAGAATACCCAACACAGACATCTTGTATAAATCACATCCAAGGCACATTTGTGGCAGTATTCCTTCAAAAGACCACAACACAGTACATTTCGTCCCTGGAATCTTGGTTCCGGCTTCTGATTCAACTTGAATGTGTATAGTTTGTGATGGAAGATTTTTCTTTCTGCAGTACTTAATGTTCGGAGAGAGTTTAATTAAGAAACATGAGTAATTGGCATTAACATTCACTTCTGAGCAAGAGAACAGCTTTGATAGCATCTATACTCGTTAGATTTTTCATGCCAAACACCGTTCGTTACAGCGAGCGCTCTTTGTATTGGCTTTTACTTTGTAAATACAGCACAGATTCTGCTCAGCACACAAGCATGCCTTGAACAAACAGTCTGTGCTTACAGAAAGTAGAAAGTTGTAACTGTTGAAAAGAAATGAGTGGAACACTGCAGGTGCTTTGAGAAAATTTCTAAGCAGTCTGCAGCACAACAGAAAAACCTGCAATGACAAACCCAAGGCTTGTTTACTGGCTGCCTAATTGGAATGAGTAGGATTGATTTTGTTCGCATATGGAAATGAATCTTTGGAAAAGTTCAAGCTTCAGCAAGGAGGCCTGGTGAAAGTTTGTTGCTGTGCACTTATGGAACCAAGACCACTTTATTTAGTGCAGGATCACAAACGCTATCAGCAGCAAAACATGAGGGAGCCAGACAGGTCTGGGTACTTTGCATTTCTACCTGCTTATGTTAAAATCCTGAACAACAAATGGGTACTAATCTCAAAAGTGACTATATCTGTATGTCTGCACCACACTCCCTGTCCTCCTGCCACTCAAATTAGTACAGGTGAGAGACATTTAAGCTCCTTCCCCTCTGTTTACTTTTTAAAATGCATCTTAACTACAGAAGCATGAATAAGCACTTCCTCTGTTCACTGTGGCAAAGAAGCACACAGAGTAATGCTGATTTTCAGCTAGCTTATAAAATAACAATAAGAATATTGTGTTACTGAAATATCTAAGATGGCCCTAGGGCAGAAGATAGGAAGTGTGTTCTGTGTCAATTCACCCCTTCACTCTCTAATTAAATTTGCACCCAAATCAAGTAGTTCAAAGTCTCAATTTGTTTAATGAGTTGACTTGACAAATAGATAATTTTCTCTTTCAGCAATTACCCTGAAAATGTGAGACAGCAGGAACCCTGATTTTCATATCAGTACAAACAGACTGGGGATCCTGTTCTGGTGTTCTGTGATACCTAACATTTTCACAATGGGATGATGTGCTGTCTATTATTTCAAGTAGTGCTGACTACATTCATGTAGAGTGAAGTACAGAAATGCCAATTGCTTTGTGCCAATGTTTGAGGGTAATGTACCAGTGCAAGAACTCTTGGATCCCAGTTGCCTGCTGTGACCGTATGACCTGTGTTTTCACTCATTGCTGCACCCTGCATGGTGACCTGCAGTAGCCAAATCATTTCAAAAAACTTCAGCCTATTTACTTAGTCCATGGATTTCAGGGTATAGTATAGCCAAGAGTCAGAAGTCTCAGGGACCACTGCTCTTTAAAAGAACCTCCATTTGAGAAACATTGCCTTAGGGTCACCTTTCTAATACCAATATCGTATGAATCACAGAATCATAGAATGCCAGGGGCTGGAAGGGACCTCGAAAGATCATCCAGTCCAACCCCCATGTCAGAGCAGAATCTCCTATACCAGATCACACAGGAATCCAGGCGGGTTTTGAACATCTCCAGAGAGGGAGACTCCACAACCCCCCTTGGCAGCCCATTCCAGTGTTCTGTCACCCTCACAGGAAGAAAATTCCTCCTCATGTTTACATGAAACTTCCTATGCCTATGAAATTTGGTTAGGCTCTTTGTCCTGTGCACAGCAATGCAACCCAAGAAACAGGGCTTTGCTTGGTTCAGGTCAAAGTCTTTCACTGAACATGTGAAACTTGCCATAATGAAGAATGTAATGGTTGAGTGCCCTGGGCAAACAATTTCTTAGTCATCTCTTCATAGATATGTTCTTCAAGCCTTTTCCAGGGAAAAGGCTTAGGTGAGATCAAGCCATCTTTCTCTTTGGCCAGGCTTGAGGCTGCTCTGGGAGGCTGGCTCAGCATGAAAGAAACTTGCTCGCTGGTTACATACAAGTGAAAGTGCTGCTAAATCTCACCTTTGCCTCTTATTCTCTGTCCCAAACTTTTTCCTTGTATGGCAGCTACCATGAGGCATTCATAAGATAACACTTGCAGTAAGTCCATGCCAGGGCAGAACATCCTGATGCCATTTTCCTATTGCCCAGCAGCAGACTGAAGAAGCCATTGCCCTCTGGAGAGACACTTACCATACATGTTGGTGGCCACGGTTTCATTTTTCCTCTGTGCTGTAAACATCTATTTGCTTGTGAAAAAATAGTACCGGTATAGTATTGTTGCTACTGTTGCTGTTGATTCTTAGCAGCAACAAAGCATGGGTTATTCTAGCCACACAGCTTTCATTCATCATCGCTTCTTTCCTGCCTTTTCTTTACTACATCTAAGCTTTCTTCTCTTCTTTCTTAGAGGTCCATCAGAATCTTAAACTGGAGTAACAACTCTCTCTTGGAAGTATACACCACCTCACAGCTGTTAGGAGGTGGGAGTGTGAAAAAAATCAGTTACCGAAATGTGGCTGATGTGCTGTGAAGCTCTACTCAAATTAACTCAGGGAAAATGGCCTGCAGGACTCCACTTCAAGCCTGTCTCTGGGTCTTGCAAAGAGTAGAGAGAGAAATCTGTCCAGAAGACAGAAAGTGAGTGAGACTGAGCAAGAACCCTTGTGATAGAGCCCTGATGGAACAGTAGAATGAGCTTGAAGAAAGGGTGTGAGGGTAAAGCAAAAGGAAATTATATCAAAGATAAGAGCATTACATATAGGCAAGAAGGAGCAACAAAAGACCTTAAGGACAGAATTAGAGATATAATGAAAAGGGTTAAGGACTATCAGAATATAGATACACAGTCTGAATGGTAATGAATAAGGATTTTACCTGCAGTGCTGTGAATGCTGAGAAGGAAAGTAGGTGGCAAAGAGTTAGCCAGAAGGGACTTCAACTCAGTTCTTCAGATCTCAGAATCTCATTGGAACAAAATGGGATGCTCCTGGGAGAAGACTCTCTTGGGAGATTCATTTCTGGATGGAAATAGCATAGAATGGCCTTCACACAGATTTTTCCTGTTGCTGGCTTCACTTCTAGCTGGAAATGGAAGGTGAAACAAAATAATAGATATTTCTTTTCCTCCAGCAAGCCTCAGTCACTGAAATATCGAGTGAGTCTGTGAGTTTGGTTTAATCAATGCTGGTCTGGTCAAACTTGTCACTTACAGACAAAAGTGTATGTATGCTGGAAGAGAAAACAAGACCAGAAAAAATAAACATTATTGACAATGACCTTTGAGCAAAAGTGGATTTTTTTCATTGTTGTTGTTCTCCAAGTATATTTTAAACCTCCTATATCAAAGTTCAGAGTAGCAGTCAGAGCTAAGTTCAGAGACCTTAGTTCACAGTAAGGAGCTTGAATAAATGAACTGATTTGTCAGAAGTTCAGAGCACTAACTGAGTGTCTTCCCAAACAAAGTTTTAATTAGTTGTGATGCTATTTCTGTTCCCTGGGTCTTTGACATGTCTTCTGTGATGCCTTGGACCTTTCAGCTTGGCTTCCTAGTAAAAGAAGAGTAAGTGACCCTAAGCCTGGAGTGTTCCAAGTGTTTTGTCACTAGACCTGGAAAAAAGTGGCCCAAAACTATATGGAATTTTCTTATTTTTCTATGCTAAGGAGAATAACCTTAAGAGAAAAGAAAGCCTCTGTTTATTCTTGGAGCTCATTCTAAACAGAAAAATCAGGCTGGTATAGCTGAAAGTAAGTATAAAACATTAAACATTAGCTCATACTAAGGAAAATAGTCTTGAAGATTATGCAGAACCATGCTGTCAGCTGACACTTTTTCTGAGTGTGTCATGGTAGGCATTTTACTCTGAAAAAGTCAGGGTAGAGTTGGGTTTTTTAAATGTTGATTAGCTCAATTTTGGCTAGAAGAATCAAATTCACTGTGGGAGAGATGGAGAAATATTGCATACCAGCATGATAACCTTATGTGACAGCATAGTCATGATAAATAAGCTATACATCTAGAAGTTCAGTCTGATACATAGTCTGGACCAAAGGGTTCTCTTGCAATGTGATGATCTATTGTATTGCCCAGCCAACTGGAGTGGCATTAAAATGAATTATACCAGGCCTCTGGTTTGGAAATTGTCTAGTCCATTATTTTTTAAGTACAGATTTCTTAAAGGGCAGAAGGAACCTTGGAGAAAGAGAATGAATTGGAAACAAATTGTAACCATGACATTCTGCCCTCTTTCCTCTCCTTGCCATTTTTGGCAATTAGAGCATTATTTCCCCTTTCCTGTCAAGGACCGTTAGGGTTTGAAAAAAGGCTTTTCAGTCTTTTGCCTTTGTTCTGATTTGCAGAAGGGGAAGAAAGAAGTCATTTATCCTTCCATGCCTGCACATCTGCCTCTGTGCTTCCTTTTTCCTATTAGGTGTTCTTTTCTTGCTTTCTGATAAAGTTTCATAAAGTGTACATAAAGGATGGACCAATGAGTTGCCTGGGCTAAATCCTTAGTATTTTACAACTCTTTCATGATGCTGCCGACCACAGTGTTGCTGTACTCTGACTAGTCTGTGTGCTCACACATTTCTGTGCGTTGATAACAATCACACTTCTTTGTATTCTTCTTCTTCCAGCTGATTCATGTAAGAAGGTCTCAAAGTCATCCAATCCATTCTCATGTTATTAGGTAAGGTAATTTAATATTGTTGGGTTTTGGGTTTTTTTTTGTTGTTTGGTTGGGGTTTTTTTAGCTACTACATCTTTTGTATTTCTACTGTAGCAAGAAAACTTTTCAGCAGCATAAATACACGACACACATTCTCTGGTAATAGCTGGTGCTTTTATCATATTAGAGAGGACGATCCCTAGAAAGACACTGATTCTGGCTTACCCAAGCTATCCAGTAACACAATGCAGCCTGTCTAACTCTCCAAACCCTGATCTTGACCACACAGAGCACATGTGCAGGTGCTGAATGGTATTGTGAGAGTTCAACAATTCACAGAGTTATTTGTTTGCCATCAATCCCTTCATCTCCCCCTCACCTCCATTTGGAAACTGGTCTCTTCCAGGCATTCACTTTGCATTTTGCTTTCTCTGGCCTTCAGAAAAGTGTGCACTTTGGCAAAATATCCAAATAGACCAGGTGCTAGCTGTGGACAAAACACCCTTAATCTTGGATGTGCAAAATTATTTAGTAGTTTATTGATTCTGAAGGAGACTCCTATGTTTCATCTGAATACAAATACAGTTGGCTTTGGATGTGCTAATCAGATGTCCAGGAAAGTTGCTCAGGCCAACACGGCTTTGATTTTACATGAAGTCCTTACAAATGAAGTTCTAATTTTGTACTGCAAAAAATATTTTTTTTTTGTATGATCATAGATTAGTTGCTTATTTTGACAAATTAAAAAAAAACATTGGAGTAAGTACCCTGTTCTGATATTTCATATTGCAGTCTGAATTTTTCATTGTTTTATGTAAACTTTTGATCTTAGGGAATCCTCTATAGTAATGATCAATTTGTGTAATTTAATAATTACAAATAATTATATACTTCAGATTTTTGCAGTGTCATGAGCAGTTGCTGGTGGATCTGAAGGCACAGAGTCTCTGTCCATGCCCTCCCAAGGCTCTCTTGGAACTGCTTGGTGATGCTAGACACTTAAGCAGCAGGGACTTTCTGGGAATGATCCAGTTTGCTGTGATATTAGGAGTCATTTAGCAAATGGTGATAACTAATTTAATTAAGATCAGATGTTAATGCCATTTGTGAAGACAATGCCGTATGGACACAGGCCTAATGTTCTTTGGCTCTGAAGCATCCTTCTCTGATTTTTGGAGTGCCATGACATACTAAAACACTGACAACAATGCACAATAAATGGCTGGAGTATTCAGATAATTGTGATTCAGTCAAGATGTTTTGTCTATTCACCTGTCAAATATCATCCAGACCAGAAGTTTTATCATTCTTGAAAGAATTCATTCCTCAAATACCTAACTCAAAATGATCAGTGTTCTGGAATTCTTGTGTAATTGTAATTCTGTGTAATTTACACTTTGTGTCTAATCTACACATTTTGGGTACTCAAAAGATTGGCCTCCACTGATAATAGATAACTTTTTGTCAGTCAATAGGAGGATTTGGACTAATTGTAGGTACTTTTCTGCTGTCAAGGATTATGTCTGCATCTTCTGTGAAGCATGACCTCCATCTTCTGTCAGTTCAGGAAAAAAAGACTCCTCACTTAGCAGGTTACCTTACAGGTCAAGAAAGTCCTAGTTTTATTTCCTGCACCTGACAATTCTCACAACTTTCAGCTAAACTGTGGAGCTCCCTGCCACAGGATAAGGTGGATAGCAAAAGTTTCTATGGTTTTAAAAGACTTTATACAAGTTAATGGAACCTACTATAGTGCATTCTTTCTGTCACTCAATGGTGCTGGTGACAGAGGCCTGATACAGATTTTTGTGCTTATTTTTGCCAGTCATGACTGAAGACAGTTTGGATCATGAACCAGATTAAAAATATGCATGGCCCTACTTCTGCTGTTGCTGTCTGTCACAACCTGTGCTGAAGCACCAGTTGAAATGGTCGCTGTTAATATTTGTTAACAATGACTCACATTTTGCCACAAAACCTGACCATTCTGTCTGATGATGCATAGAAAGAGGTAACAGGAATGCCTCTAACACCTCTAGGTAGACTCCTGATGTTCTCTTTCAGCAATGGGAGCTGCAATAACAACAGGATCAGGTTTAAGGATAGTCCTACTAGCATGTTCACCTTTTTGCCTCTGGTCAGGTTCTTTCTTTGTGTCCTGGTGGTTGCTGTTGTTTATCCCCTTACATTTCACTTGCAGACTTAGCACCTGGCAGTTACACTTGCCACATGGCTGGAGGATGATTTCTTATTTGACAGTTGAGGGCCTTTTGGTGTTTGCAGATATTATTTTCAGTGCTGGTTGTGATAAGAGGCCTTTTATAAGTAACTGACATCTTGCTCAACTAGGCACATCTTTAGTTGTGATATTAGGTATTTAGCAGGATTTGTCGATCTGAAAGGAAAGGCAATATAAACATTTCTGCCGGGGTCCTGTTATGTATGAATACCTATGACAAAACACTCAATTTTCATTTTCTGTTCTCTGCTTGAATCCTCACAGGTAACTCCAGAGTCAGAGAAGGGTCAGGATTATAGATTTTTGCCTTTTCTCTACATCAGAAAATGTTAAAATATTCTTCTTGATATACTGTAAATTTCAAATCCCATAAAGTCTTTTCTTTTTTTGTTTGTAATGAAGGAAGAACTAACAGCATTTACACATAACATTGAAACAGATCTGATTCCCAGCAAGCAGTTTTTTAACCAAGAACTCTTTGTTATTTTGCTAACCAACTGAGAATATATCTAGTGTGTGATTGAGTCAATGCCCTGTTATTTCAGTTTTGTAATTGTCCCACTCTGGTCCTCTGAGGAGTTTTTCATCATAGTTAGAAGAAACAGATTCACAAGCTCTAATTCCACTGCAAGGTTTTTCATATCATTTCCTCATCAAGAAGCAAGAGAAGGAGAACAAAAACACATGTCATCTGCTGATTTCCCAAATATTCCCCCCACAGTTCTGTGAACACTGAAAGAGAGACCCTTATAGAGATGCAGAGATTGAAAGGATGCTTAATATTTCTCTGGATAGATTTTTTTTTTCAACTGTTATGTACATATATAACATAACTCTTGGTCAGAAACTCCTTAATTCTTTGTTGATGAGATCCTTTAGAGAAGGGAACAGCTTTCTTGCTGCTGAAGGAGCCATGAAAACCAATGGCATGTGATTCTAGTTTTATACTCAGAACAGAAGCCTTCTTTCCACATCTAAGTGCTTGGTTGAAAAAGGATTGCTATTATGAAATGATATTTTAGGAAATATGATCAAGATCCAAATAACAAAGCAGCTTAGATGACCACCATCAATGAGCAGACACCCATCTTCATTCACAGAACACAGAAATACTGTGAGAGCGTAACGTAGCTGGAACAAAGTGAAGAGAAACTGAGACAAGATAAGAGCAGGAGTCTACATAATATATTCCTTGAAATCGCACATCTCCATTTCTAGAACTATTCTTTTTCCAGTTAGAGTTTTCAGACTCACCAACTTTCAGAATGTGTGATTTAACAAGAGAACACAGTGATTTCAAGGTTTGTTTGGGATTTTTTGTTTTGTTGGTTTTTTTTTTTTTAACTGGTCTTTAAGGATTAAAAAAAACACCACCAACAACAAAAATCAATCAACAACAACAGTGTTTGGTTCCAATCAGAACGCAAAACTCTCACTCTCTAGTAAGTTGTGCAAATCTATAACAAGAAAATGAACTCCTGCCATAAGCAGCAGGGAGACAAGGGACATATATTAAAGAAGAGAGAATGGCTGGTTGGAGGGCAGGAACAAATGATGCAAAGATGGCAACGGGATGCTTTTATTTTTAAAATAAATCTAGCATTAAGTCTTTTCAGGAGAATGGCACTGCACCAATAAAGTGAAACGGAGAACTAAAGTGCTTAGCCCTGGTAGATGAGAGATGTACAAACCAAATCCTCGACATTCACAGCAAGCAAGAAGTGGAAATAAATTTCTGGTTACATGTTTAGGATACTGCTGTCAAAAACTCTGATGACATTTGATTCAGTAAATGAGATTGGAAGGTAAACTCAGAGTCAACATTTGCCCCAGGTTCTACTGACAAGTAGATGTACACTTATGGTCATCAGGATCCTCTGTCAGTGGAAGAACATGTCCTAGGACATGCTGAAATTAAATTATCATTAGATAAATTGAGTTGCAAGAAATTAGCATTCATGTGTGCAGTCCTTTGAACTGAAAGAGCAGATACCCTGTGAGGACAGAGGAATGAAAATCTATGGATGTGTTTCTGGGAAAGCAAATGCTTGGTCTTGGGGAACTGGGACCTATAATATTCCTTAGAAAATGGAAGAGCTTAGCATTAGAAAGCAAAACACAATCTAATAAATGTGGAGAGACATGCATATACAAGTTTCCAGAGTACTGTAGGCACAAGCCATAGAAATGAGCTACCTCAGCTTGCCCAGATAATTTGTTCCATCCCCAAAGCATAGTTCCTCTAAGAGCTGTGAATTATATTAGAATAACAGGCGGCTGTGGCACTTCTCTTACACAGCAGGTGCTCGGAGTTCTCCAGACTGCTAACTGTCACAATCGCATTTCTGGTTCATAAAAAGCATATTTAATCTTTGTTTTTACAAAGCTTTCAGATACTGTTTCAGAGCTTTGTTAAACTGGGATTTATTAGTGACACAACACAAGAAAATTTGTAAAGCTTCTTTATTTTTCTGAGCAGTTGTTTATGGATAAAGGTCTTCAGAGACATGTCATTGTTTCCTTGTCACTGTCTGTATATGAGCCAGAAATTTAAAATCAGATTTTGATTTTGTACATATACATATATACATATATGTATATATATGTGTATGTATATATATATATATATATGTATATATATGTGTATGTATATATATATATATATATGTATATATATGTGTATGTATATATATATATATATATGTATACATATATATATAAGTATATAGCTATATATTTAAACATATAAAATTTATATTTATACCAGAACTGCTTTCTCTATATGGTGATTTTATATTTACAAAACTGGATTTAGAACTGGATTAAAAATTAGGACCTCTATTTTTCTCTTTGTTATTCATTCAGAGGAATGCAACTGAATTCAGTAGAAGTTGCCTGCAAGTTAAAATAGTGTTACAGAGCAGCCTTTAAAAGCAGGAGTATAGAACAGCAAGTTAAAATCACCCAAATGCATTTACTGTCCAAGCTAGGATTTAAAAGTCTTGAAAATCTTATTTATGTAATTTTTATTTCCCTTTAACCCTTTGGCAATAGCTGGTAGGACTCCTGCCATAAACACTAATGAATTTTGCATTGAATTCTGACTCTTGGCATTTAAGGCTTAATAAAATCTTCTTTTCCTTTATCTGGAAGATTCCTTTTCTGCTAATTGGTGTCAACATCAATCAAGATCAGAGGTGCAACAACACTAGTTTAAAGGCCTTTTGCTCATCTGCTTTATAACCCAAGTACTATGGAGCTGTAGGCAGCTTACACATAAAAGTTGCAATAAATGTCCTTTCACACTAAAATGTACAGAAATCTTGGAAACTGAAAAATTGTGTTGTTGCAATAAATTAAAAGCTGCTCCAGAGGTCTATCCATTACACAAGCAGTATTTTGAGTATATGAGACTGTGTTAAATAGTTTATGTAGCTATAGAAGAGCTTCCTTCAGACGTTAAAAAATAACGTGGGTGACACTGGGGAGCAAGATTTTGGAGGAAGCTCCCCCAGAGCACCATGCATTTGCATGTGTAGTTAACATATGTGACAGAAGTATTCATAGAATCTTGGAATCATAGAATTGTTTAAGTTGGAAAATACTTTTAAGATCGTTGAGTTCAATAGTTAAGCTAGTACAGCCATGCCCACCATTGAACCACAGCATTAAGCACTGGAACGACAGCTCTTTTACGTATCTCCAAAAGATGGTGACTCAACCACTTCCTTGAGCAGCCTGTTCCAATGCCTGACAAGCCTTTCCACAAAGATATTTTTCCTAATATCGATCTAAATCTCCCCTGGTGCAACTTGGGGCCATTTTCTCCTGTCCTATTGCCTGTTACTTTGAGGGAGAGATGAACACCCACCTTGCTGCAATCTCCTTTCAGATAGTTGTAGAGGGCAATAAGGTCTCCCCTCAGTCTCTTTTTTTCCAAACTAAATATTCCCAGTTCCCTCATCCACTCCTCATAAGACTGGTGCTCTACACCTTTCATTAGCATCATTATCCTTCTTTGGAGTCTCCAGAACCTCAATGTCTGTCTTGTAGTGAGAGGCTCAAAACTGACCGCAGTATTTGAGATGCAGCCTCACCAGTGTCAAGCATAGGGCGACAATTTCTTCCCACACCATTTCTTGGCTACGCTATTTCTTACACACACTAGGATGCTGTTGGCCTTCATGGCCACTTGGGCACATTGCTGGATCATACTTAGCCAGCTATTGACTAACATGCCCCAGGTCTTTTTCTGCCATGCAATTTCTTATCTACTCAGCCATAAGCCTGTAGCATTGCATGGGGTTGTTGTGAGCCAAGTGCAGGATCTGACACAACTAACCCGTAACTCACAGGAGTTATACTGTGCAAAGGCCCTTTTTGTCCTTCAGGAAAGTCGTGTGCCATTTGTTGTCCTCAGGCTTGCTGTTGTGTAGAGTGATCCTTGATCAAAAAGTCAAAATTTTGCCAGTGACACTGGGCACAGAATCTGGTATTGTTCTTCTGGATCTTCTTGTTTCTTCCCTCGTCATTTCCTGCAACTGAAAGGATAGATGAAAGGTCCACTTGTGCTCTTGATCCATTAACCAGCTGTCCCAAGGCCTTAAAGTCTCTCTTAACTACCCTGACACTGCTTATTGCAACTTCATCATTTCCTATGTGAAAAAGCAATAATGGATAATAAATCAAGTGCTGTCTCATCTGCTTCTCAAACTCCCTGACATTCTTCAACCTACTCACCTCCTGCAGCTCTGACACTAGTGGAGGAGGACACAGCTCCCACAGATGTGCTTAATGCCACCATTCAATACTGGTGTAAGAACAGGGCACATCCTGCAGCCTGTACCTGGGTGGCTCCCACAAGAGCCCTGTTTGGGCAGCTGCATCAGTTGTGGCAGGTGCAGAGTTAGAAAGGGCAGAGCCTTCCTCTGGCTAGATACCATAGCTCCCTGGTCTAGCTGGCAGAGTGACATGCCCTTACTCTATGCCCTTCTGTGTAAACTACCATGCCATGACCTGTTTGGTCACCTTGGTCACCAGTACTTCCAAAGGACTTTTTTTATAGATGTGAGGCCTTGGCTGTTGTTGCTTCTAGCCTTCCTCAGGTCTCCTCAGCTGTTTTTGTGTGAGCTGTTGGAGGGCCTCTCTGCTTCCCTGAGGTTTCCCTGGTTCAAGAAACCTCCCTGTGCACCACACTAGATCACTCCATTGCTGATCATGCTGGCACTCGAGTTGCTTGCCTTGGCAACTCAAGCTGTTAGATGTCTGCTAAGAAATTCACTTTTACCTTCCGTGATCAGAGCTAGTAGTCAGATGGATTAAAATCTGGGATCAAGATCACTGAAATCCACTGAGACAGCTACCACAATAAGATCAGTATGAACAACTATGGAGATTTCACTGAGGATCTAATTAAACACCTCAAGTGGATCACTTTTATCAAGCTGGACGGGGATTTAATCTCAGTCTTTCCTGGGCTGGGATTTCAGGAAACATTTCAGAACTGCAAAATTCATAGTAACACACAACAAATCTCTATCAGCTCTTTCTTTCAGCTGGTGTTAATGTGACCAGGGTGCTACTTCACAGAATCACACAGAATCACAGAATGTTAGGGGCTGGAAGAGACCTTGAAAGATCATTGAATCCAACCCCTCTGCCAGCGCAGGATCACCTATACCAGATCACACTGGAACACCGTATGTGCCCCTTTTCCACCCCATCTGCCCCATTTTGCCCCTTTTTCCTCCCAAATCCCAGAGCATCTGGGCTCTGTTGGAGTCTCCTCCCACTCCAGGTGTGACCACTTTGACCTCCCTGCCCACTCCCCTTTATAATTAGCCCCAGGAAAAGCAGAAGCCCCAAGCTTGCCCGAATGGGCAGAGGGATCCTCCTCCCGTCATCACTGGTGAGTCCCTATGGTGCACACTGGGTGAATGGTGGAGGTGATCTAAAGGCCGGGGGGCCTGGTGGCCCCCCGGTTAACCAAGATAGGAATTTGATGGTCAGTCTAAGGTCACCTATGGGTGCTGGCTGGGCCTTCTTACTTAGAGTGAGCTCCTCTCTCTTTGAACTGCTTCTTTCTGCTCACTTGTAGAACTAAAAAGGGCAGGACTAAATCTGGACCTGCTCATCTGTCCCAATGGCCAATGGGACAATTTGCCTTGCCTTGTTTTGCAGAGATGTCTTAGCAACCTGTTTTATTATTTTTTGTGACAATCCTTGATCAAAATGGAGATATGGTGAAATAGTCCTTCTTGTCTTTGATGAGATGCTCCACTGAACACTTCTGCTGCAGTGCTTTTGATGCTGACAATACCTGCTTGCTTCCTTGTTCCTGGGGGCAGTTCAGCACTGGATGATGTCAAAAGCAGCCTTACTGTGAGTAAAGTGAAGGATTTTATCCTCGTGGGCCGCCAACCTGGTAACTTTCTCTGGAAAAATGTCTTTTGATGCTACTTCATTATACAGTGCAATACAAGGCTGCCTCTGGTCAATAGACCAATAGCAAATCTTTCGGTGTCCCGTAGGCCATTGTGCATTTTGAGTAATAGCTGCCTGGGGAGCAAGCTAATGCCAGGAGCAGGCATTGTTTGCTGTAACTCACATGAATAGCTATGAACAGAAAGGCTGAATGTTGCGATGACAACACATCAATAAGCAAAGCCACTTTCTCCACCTTTTGACAGGAATTACCTGTCTTGGATACTGCACTATAATCAGCACTTGCATTGCCAGGAGCAAAATAAAGGCCAGTTTGACCTTCTGGAGCAACAAGATCTGTTTTCCTGGACTGATGAGAGAGTCATTAGTCTGGAAAGTACTTGGACTGTCAGTAACCTGCTTACTGTGTGACACAGTGCTTTGGCTGAGCCACACCTTAGTACTTAATTCATACCTTTTGCATACGATGAGATTTTTAGGGACTGTTAGCTTAAATGTGTCTGTAAACATGATGACTGAGCAAGCTGTGGGATGACAATAGGCAAACTCTTTACAGATACTGAGTGGCTTACGGAGGGGGAGAATTGGGATGAGTAGCTTTGCTGGGATTGCCAACATCTGTTCTTGACCAACCTAGCTGTGGAGGTAACCTGTACCAGGGCTGCAGGAACTGCTTGTGTGTTAGAAGGGCACTAGTACCGCCAGGTAAAACAAAACAGCCTGGTTTGTCTCCTGTTCACCTTCTAAGCAGATCAGTGCAGTCCTTAGTGCTGGTCTTAGCTATTTCCCTCTTCATTTCACACATTTCAAACAAACAAGAATGACAAAAGTATGCAATTTATTGCAACACACAATGCTGGTAATTTTGCAGGATCTGAGGCCAGCAGAGCAATATGCTGCTGACCTTAAATTGCTTGTTCCCCTTTGCTGTTAAGTAAAAGAATAAATCAGCAGGTAATTTCTTTCTTCCACCATACCTGCTCTCTCTCCTCTTTTTTAAAGGCAGACATCAGTCCTTTTTGTTTAGTCATGACAGTGCAACCACAGAAGAAAAGCTTAGTACCACACCAATATGTTTAGTTTCTTTCACAGTGTTAATTAGGTGTCAGAGGTATACTTAGTGTCTTCCTGAGAAAGGCAGGACACTTAACCCAGGAAACTCAGATAATCCTGTTGTCAGATTTGTTTGTTTACTAAAATAGGGGTTGGTTGGTTTGCTGGGGTGGGGGCTTTTTTTGTTTGTATTTTGGTTTTTTGCTGTTGTTGCTGTAAAAGACTTAGCTTCTCCTCTAAAAAACAAACTAACCATCTGACTACTGTGGTATGCCGTTGCCCAATAATTGCAGTGTTACCAGCTGCTATGCCTTGCCTGAGTAATGGGACAGATACAGCATTGCTCTGCTGCTTGAGGAGCTGAGAGAGATGTAAAACCATTTTATTCCTTTGTAGTTCTTGCCTGAAATTCTTGACTAGCAGAATATTAGAACAAAATGGGGAAGGGTTTTTTTTTTTAATACATGCAAAATATGAACAAGGTACTCCTGCTGCTGCAGCTGAACATGTTCTTCAGTAAGTGCAGCTTAATTTACATTGGGAGGTAGCTCAAAGAAACTAGTTCTTTCTTTCACTTACACAGATATCTGAATAGGCCAATCTGAATTGCAGCACACTTTCAGCGCTTCCAATGAGCGAAATGGCAGACAGAAAAGGGAGCTAGATAATGGCAAAAATCCACAATCCTATACATCTGAAATCTCCAGAGTGCAATATTCTAGATATACATGTATATCCCTAAATCACAGAATCATAGAATGATAAGGTTGGAAGGAGACCTCAAGGATCATCTAGTTCCAACCCCCGGGGTTGGAAAAAATGTGTTTTCCCACTGCATCATAACTGTACTGTCCACTAGGAGTGCGCCTGCAGCATCTGTAAAGTGAGACCCCTTGAAGTGTTTCCTTACCTCTCAGCATCTTGTCCAAGGTAGAGATCCTGTGCAGTGGCAAAAAGCTGTCCTACTCAACTTGCTGTGCACAGGACAAAGTATATAGGCAGGCAGGCACTTTATCTGAGCTATCCATCTGGAAGCAGAAATAGGATTTCTTACCAGCTCAGAAAAACGTTCCAGTACTAAGAAATAACTCAGAAATAACTCACAGGGAATGAAATTATAAATGTATATGCTGCCCTGAGGGTATGTCAGTTTGTATCACAGAGTATCCATAACCATTCACTTTTGTGCTGTTGGGCAGAGGAGGCCAGTTAAGCTGCTCTGTGGTGGATGAACTGTTAATATCTGAGGCACTCTCTAATAGAAAGAGGCATGAGGGCACTATATCAATTTATTGTTGTAATGCAATGAAATATGAACCACAGCAAAAATAGAAAAAAAATCTGTTTCAGTAAACAATCACATTTTGGAATATTTTTTTCCCAGCAGGGGAAATTTAATAAAACAACTGGAAGTCATCAGGAAATAATAAATTTGTGATTAAGGAGGAAGGGTTATAGCTAGTTGAAAAAATCTGAATATCATTCTTATCTCTGTTTCAGATGATCCATGTCACAGAGGCCAGCCACAATTTGTTTCTCAATAGGTTGATTCCTTTTCTCAGACTTTCTTATACTTACCACAATGGCTTCAGGGCTAGTTAGGCCTTGGATTTCACTCGATATGGCAATACCTACTGTATTCTGAGTCTGTTATTCTGGAAGATGGACAATCAATAAAAGAGATGATATGTGCCAGCAGATCAGTCTTGTGAAGCACAGAACCACATGGCCAGTTGTCCTTGATATGCAGCAGAAGTTGCTGGCTAGTGAATTACCACTGCTGATTAATCTACGGCATTACTGGTGACAATGCTTTCTGTCACATCACTGTTCAACACAGGCTTTTGCAGAAATTAATTTTACAGAACCAATATCCAACACATTATTTGTTTTAAATTTCTGTTATGAATCCCATGAAGTTCCCCCTCACTTCCCCTCTTCAGTGGTTTTCTCCTTGCCCCTACTATGAGACAGAGTGAATAACATAAGAATCTATTCAGTTTTCACTGACTTAAGTCTTGTCATCCTGTGCTTTATGACTTGGAATTTGTCTTGCTGGGAAAAGAAGCCACTGGGAACAGAGACTTATTCTGTCTTCAGACTGGCAGTAGAATAGACAGGTGTCATCTCATGATGACATTTAAAGGTGGACGAGCCTCATGTGTGAGGGAGTTCAATCTAGTGTAATCAGTGTCAACTGTGATGAAGATTATTTTTGTCAATGTCATTTATTCCTTTGAGATATCACTTTATAATAACAAGACTATAATTTTAATACTTATGGGGAGCAGGTGGCTGAATTATTTTTTTTACAGAAGGCAGGTTCTCATAAAAACCCAAAAGTGGTGCCCTGCGACATTCAAAGACTGCTATGGGTCTTTCACTTAATCTGCAGGAATGGAAAATTAACATCTTCCTCTTTTTAAGGAAAATGCTTCACCCCTGAGACTTTCCCAGAGACAATCTATTGGTCATCTTTCAGAGCTTTGCTCCTCACTGGTTTTTATTAAAATCATTGTGCAGCCAGCCTAAGCAAAAAGATGCTGAAGTTTATTGTAGCATGGATCTCAAAAGCACGGAAACAAAAGACTTGTGCAAGTGATTTTTTTTTTTTTTTCCAGTGGCTCCGCTATTTAAATGCAAATGTGTATACAGATACTGTTCTAGATATCAGTCATTTGATATGTTTTGAATTCTTTTCCCTGACTTTAAATACCTCAGTTTCCTTCCGAGATGTACCTTCCTTTAAAAGAAACCACAGTTGTCCCCTGACCTCTTCTGTTGGTTTGAGGCTAATTGGAATATTTTAATAGAGAAAATTATGTTATAGGCTGTGAAAAGGAAACAATGGTGATGTCTACTTCACTCATAGGCTTGCTGAGATGGATAAAGCTAAGAACATAAACATAGATAAGACAGTCATTGTCATTGTCGTCTCTTGGGCTGTCTAG
>WBNM01040914.1:9208-21563 GCA_013399055.1 Ramphastos sulfuratus
CCCAGCCTGTAGCTCTGCATGGGGTTGTTGTGGCCAAAGTGCAGCACCCGGCACTTGGATTTGTTGAAAGCCATTCCGTTGGACTCTGCCCATCTGTCCAGGCGCTCGAGGTCCTGCTGCAGAGCCCTTCTGCCCTCCAACCCACCAACATCTGCCCCCAGCTTGGTGTCATCTGCAAACTTGCTGATGACTGTCTCAATCCCCTTGTTTTGGCTGAGTTAAAACTCCTTCACCTTTGCCAGGGTGTAAAAGTGCCCATCCAGACTGTCATTAAGGTGCTGGTTGGTATCTTTTTAAGACACAATAGCTTATTTGTACCTAAGGGCATGGGATTGTCTGGTGACTCTAAACGCGACTCTTGATGCATTTCCTGCTTGACCAGAGAAGTGATCAAAATAATAGGGAGGAGTTTTGTGCTTTTATTTATCTGTCTCTTTGCTTGTTTTCATGTTCTGGTAAAATAAACCTACAGGGAGTTAGTACAAGGATGAACTCCTGTTACTGTCATATTCATAGAATTGTCTGACATGGAGTCAGGATGGAGAAAAATATAATGACACAACAAAAAAGGCAAAAAATGAGACTAGAAGGTTTGGTGGGTGTGTGTGCATACTGGTGCAGCTGATGGGTCTATGAAAAGGAAATGAAACATCAGTGGCTCAAAACTCCCAGAAGCTGCTTTGTATCTCTTTCAGGTGTGATGGAGGCTCTGGAATCAAACTGCTGTCGATTGTTTTGTTTTGCTTCTGAAAAAACACACCAAAATAACTAAAACTCCAGACCACCAGAAATCATCCTGGTCACCAAACTAGAAAAACATGGACTGGGTGGGTGGAGCACTGCTGGATAAGGAATTGGCTGGATGGTGGAATCTGTGCTTAGCAGGTAATCAGTCTGGTTAATGACAACTTCATGTGGACAAAGAACAGGTCTCATTACTGAGCGAGACACTACAGAGGAGAAAGCACAAACCACTGAAATCTCCTGGCTGCTTTCATACTGGAATCATATTTCTATTTCACAGACCAAAGCAATGAATGAGGAGGTGCATGAAAGATGCATTCCATCTGCTGGGAATGGGATGGAAGAACAGAGGACTTCTGTTTTACTGAAGGAAATGGGAGATTCTTCTTACCACCACGAACTGTGTACAAATTGATAGATTGAGCCAACACTTTGAGATGACCTCTGCAGTCAACAGACAGAGGCATGTCCTGAGTGTGACTCAGACCTCCTATGCCAGATGTCTGGTAGGTGAGATGGACTTACCTCTAGGGATGCCTAAGTCTCTCCATTGATTAAATCAATGAAAGAAAATTAGTAAAAATTCGGTACAGAAACCTCTCGGAACTGCAGTTAGCAAGGGAAGCAAAATTAAGAGTGCTCAACTCAATGCTCTGCTTCTGCATTAGGATGGGATGAATCACACCCTGGAGGCATGGATGTGTCTCTAGTGACTGAAAACAGAGCCAAAGACAAGTTTTTATGCTGCCTAGCCAACTTTTGCATTAGTAGCAGGAGATGAGAAGAGTCCTTTTCTGAGTGATTTGACCACAAATTGACAGAAAGTGCATGATGGAGCTAATGATATAACCTACATTTCTTAGGAAGCTGGAATTCTTAAGTGATATTTCTTATCAATATGAATCTTACAGACAAAGCATTCTCATATTATTTCTTTTAGGATATAAGAAAGCTTATCAGAAAAATTTATCCTCATGGACTGCCAGGCACCCAGGGACAGAACAAGAGGACACAGCCTCAAGCTGTGCCAGGGCAGCTTCAGGCTGGATGTTAGGAAGAAGCTCTTCACAGCAAGAGTTATTGGCATTGGGATGGGCTGCCCAGGGAGGCAGTGGAGTCCCCATCCATGAAGGTGTTTAAAAGGAGACTGGATGAGGCACTTAGTGCCATGGGTTAGTTAATTGGAAGGTGTTAGGTGAAAGGTTTGACTCTAAGATCTCAAAGGTCTATTCCAACCTGGTTAATTCTATGATTCTCTGATTCTGTGAGATCTGATCTAGGCTACTCTAAGGTCTCCTGGAAGCCTTCTCTTCTCCAGGCTGCAGAGCCCCAACTCTCTCAGCCTGTCCTCACAGCAGAGCTGCTGCAGCCCTCTGAGCATCTTTGTGGCCTCCTCTGGACCTGTTCCAACACTTCCATGTCCTTCCTGTGCTGGGGGCTCCAGAACTGTACACATGTACACATTTACAGGCTGAAGAGCCCCAAATCTCGTAGCCTATCTTTTCCTCCTTTCCCCACTGCCATGGGGATATATCCCCACTGCATCTTAAAAAGGAATCCTATACTGGATTTTCAGACAGGGAAGCTTCAAGGATGAGCTCAAACACATTAAACAAAGAAACATTCCCCCTTCATTCTGTTTATTCATTTCAGTGGGATTTAATGCAGCTGTTAATGTTTTGGTTTTTGGTTTTTTTTGGTCCATCTATGTCTCAGTGTACTGTTTGACTAACCAAATTTATCCTAAACAGAAGCCAGATGCTATAAAGCACCTGGAAACTCACAGTCAAGAAATGCCAGTGCAAAGGACAGGAATCAAAATGATGGCTTCTGATCTTCTGCTATTTGTTCTGAACTATAAATTAAAGTCTGTTCATAAAATTAGACAGGATGCTTTTCCAGAAAGGTATAATTTAGGTAATATAAATTATAGGTCTATCCTGAAACTATAATTTGCTGTTTTATCATTCATGTGATGTGTAGATGATAACAGAACATAGGTCAGTTAAACAGTTCTCTCCGCATAATGTAATCTGCATAAATCCTGCACAAAACAGGTCACATCATTGCCTTCTTTTCATTCAGCAGGAAGAGATTCTACCAGGAACACTCTGTGTTAGCAGATGATGTTTTATTTCCTTTCCAAACAGTTCTGAGCAAATTTCTCAGTTCACCCTCGACAAAGCTTTCTATTCAACCTCCACCCAGTGCCTGCTCTTCTGCGTGCCCAAATTGATTGGCTCCAGGGAAATTTTTTTAGGAAGATGCTCTGAGGAAAAGCTTATGTAAGTAATTAGCAGAGCAAATGCCAGTAGATGGCAGTCCTGAATGCACAGCTTAGCTCCTGGGCCTTGAGGCACCCAGCAAAACAACCCTTCTGTGCGCTGCAGTTGGGATCTTCAGCACAGCTCTTTGCATGGATTCTTAGAAAACAGACTGTAAACGTGTGGAAGCTGTTGCTGCTGTCTCACACCTTTCAGCACAGGGGAAACCCTTCTCTCTTTGGAAGTTTGCAGCTTCCACAGCTGAGCCCCTGCACCTAAACAAAGTTAATTGCATTACAGGAATCTTCAGAAGCATTCAGTCTTTTGCTGTTTTCACGTTCAAAGCTTTGTGAGTTTTGGTGGCAAATTATTAGTGATTGCTTTGAACTTAATAGATCCATGCCCACAGGCACCTACTATTTGCGGTTGCTTTGAACTTAGATCCATGCTCACAGCACCTACAATATCTCTAATAGATACCTCAGTACCTAGGGAAAGGTGAAGAAGTATTTTCTACAGTATTGCAACAGCTGCTCAAATGCAGAATGCTCTGAATTTCTTTAGTTTGCTGATGAAGCAGGGCCCCTCAGAGGGTTAATCCACACCTCAGCTTTCTTATAGAGCTAGTCCCTTGCTGTGTGTGTCTCCTGAGCTCAGAGCCCATCAAACAGGAGTCTTCTCCCATCCAGAAACAACACCAGCATGTTTCATAGTGCAGTGCTCCAGGTTAACACAGGATCATTTCACACTACAGCCAGAGCAACCACTTGCATGTCTCTGTTGCCCATCCCAGCTCCCCAAAGGGTGTGATGTGGCAGCTTAATGTGTCTGTCCTGCACGAAGTTTGGAATCCTGAACTGGAGCCTCATGTCTCATTATGTGGCCAAAAGAGATTTTGCATCGATTCATTGCCTTTCTCCATCTTTCTCCACTTATTCTCACGTCCTGGCTTGGGAATGTCATTAAAGTTCAGCACTCACACTGGATTTGAAACATTTGGCAGCTGTAAAAAGGTTTAACTTTTATTTTTTTGGCTGCATTAGGGCCTGGCCTAATCCAACCCTAATTAAGTGGCATCCAGAAGCCATTTACTCACCAAGTTGGGAAACCTTGCAGGAGAACAAACTGCTTAAAGTTCTGTAGGCAGACCTTTAAAAGGTGATGTATCTATAGCACACGAAAAAATACTTTAAGAGACTGTGTATATTCATATTTTGTTCTTTACGTACTGCTGAATGTCAGTGAGAGTGGAAAGGTAAAACAGAGAACTGAATGAAAAAAAAAATTGAACTCAAAGCTTTCAAGAAATTCTGAGAAAGGTAAGGCCATTAATTATCTTTCTGACCCATACAACGTATGCATTCAGTGGAACAGCTGTGAAGCTGAGACTAAAAAGAGATGAGACAAACATGAAGTGACAGCACTGAAACAAACTCAGAGCTTTCAAGGTATTTTCTCAGTCTTCTGTAAAATCTGGATGAGTTTCATCTCCTTGTTCAGAGGAAGCCTAGAACTAGGGGGTAATGTACACCCGATTCGGCACCTCCAAACGGTGCTGGGGTGGAGTAGAAAGCTCTGTTGTCAGTTATTACTTAAATATTCATTGACATTTTCTGGTTTGGCAGACTGTGATTCTGTGCTTTCTGGCTGTTTCCAGGCTGTACCATTCATGTTGCTGTCTCCATGTCTACCGTGAATTTACAAAGAGATGTCTCTACAGGTAGGCTTCTTTGTCCGGGAAATTACTAACAACCCAAATTTTAATGAAATTATAATTCATTAATACTAATTCAGACATTTCTGAAAATGTTTACTGTTTAAACTACACAACTCCTGAGCAAACACAGCTATGTACAAGAGAGCACCCAAGCAACCACAGGCCAAATTTCTGCTACCCACTTGTCATCCCATAGAAGACAGGGATTTACTTTAGGTTTGCAGTGGAAGAAAGAAGCTGTGGATACCTGAGTGGCTGTTCTTGGTGTCCACAGATCTCTGATTGCCTCAGGCTGTGGCATTGTTTTCTTTCACAGCCTATATTTTTTTCATTAAAATATTCCAATTAGCCTCAAACCAGCACAGGCACTGAAGTGCGGCATGCAGAGACTTAGTTCTTTATAACAGGATGGTGAGATATTGGAACAGACTGCCCAGAAAGGTGGTTGAGTTACCAACCCTGGATGTGTTTAAAAGTCATTTGGATGTGGTGCTTGGGGATATGGTTTAGGGTGCACCTTGTACAGAAGGATTATCAGTTAGACTTGGTGATCCTNAAGTGTTGTTTGAAGCACTGCTTTGTGGTCAGCTTTGGAAGCTGCAGGAAATTTTCAAACATACAAATGCCAGAACCCAACACTTATTGATTCATAAGCTAATCAAAGATTCACACGCTTCTGCTAGTGGACACCTGAGCATCTCATCAGGTCAATGGCTATTTTTTATTGCAGCTGAGTAGGTTTTGGTGCCAGCTGCATGCTGGTAAATTAAAAACAAACAAACAAATGAAAAACCCCTATCCAACCAACCAACCAACCACAGCCCAAATGAAGTATTTGAAAAATAAGGCTTTATCAAGATTAATCTCCTAATAAAACGCTTGCATGAGTTGGACAAGGCCATTCTATGATTCTATGATTCCCAGACTATTCACCTGGCAATACAGCTCCCTAATAAACTGTGCTTGGAATTAAACAACTGTATCTGAATAGCTGATTTTTTTCCTTATGAAGTCATATTTTCAGGTAATAGATCTAAAGCACTACCATTATTAGTTCAGGAGTGTTGTGTCCATTTTCTATTTGTGTGACATGTTTCTCTTTTGCAGTGGCTTGGCATTTGTGTAAGTTGTTCCTCAGGGTGATATAGAATGAAATGCTAAGGGAAATTCTTGTTGCTTGGGACAGAGAATTGGCTGCAGGCTTACACCATCTCATTTGTAAGCATGCAGCTCACCATCTTATCAATTGCTTATCTCAAGTCATTCTTCTTTTAGGAGAGGCAGCANATGAAAAACCCCTATCCAACCAACCAACCAACCACAGCCCAAATGAAGTATTTGAAAAATAAGGCTTTATCAAGATTAATCTCCTAATAAAACGCTTGCATGAGTTGGACAAGGCCATTCTATGATTCTATGATTCCCAGACTATTCACCTGGCAATACAGCTCCCTAATAAACTGTGCTTGGAATTAAACAACTGTATCTGAATAGCTGATTTTTTTCCTTATGAAGTCATATTTTCAGGTAATAGATCTAAAGCACTACCATTATTAGTTCAGGAGTGTTGTGTCCATTTTCTATTTGTGTGACATGTTTCTCTTTTGCAGTGGCTTGGCATTTGTGTAAGTTGTTCCTCAGGGTGATATAGAATGAAATGCTAAGGGAAATTCTTGTTGCTTGGGACAGAGAATTGGCTGCAGGCTTACACCATCTCATTTGTAAGCATGCAGCTCACCATCTTATCAATTGCTTATCTCAAGTCATTCTTCTTTTAGGAGAGGCAGCATATACAGGGCTAAAGTTGGTGGTAACTGCTTGCTACAATAGCAAACTTAAACCAGCACTCACATTCTCCTGCCCTATTTTCTTCATTATCTGCCTAGTACTCTGTGGGTATCTCCATATTAACTACTGTGAGAGTCTAATAGCCTCTCCCTTATTCAAATCAACAAAGACAAAGATTACCTTTGTTCCCTTCCTGGGCTCAGCCCAGGCTCCTGGCCAAGAGCTCAGGGATGCAAACAGCATCTTGGTGGACCTTCCAGACTCTCAGCCCAGATTCCTGCCTGAAAGCTCAGGGATGTAAATCAACAGCGATACAATGTCTTTGTGGCCTGCCTGGACTGCAGCCTGGCTTGAATGCCCAGGATGTGGACAGCTCACATCCTGGCTTCTGTGTATTTGGGGTATGGACAGGTAAGCGTTGCAGGGAGGGGGCAGAGGCCCTCCCTGGTGCCACCGCCGGACCCCTGCAAATTTATGAGAATACACAGGAAGGTGTCCTGGGGAGCTGCATCTGGACATCAGTCTGAAAAACTGTATAAAAAGACATGAGCAATGCCTGCCAAGTTGAGCATCTCCACCAGAGCACTTCCACCAGCACCTCCACCGGAGCATCTCCACGAGCACCTCCACAAGCACCTCCACCAGAACACCACCACCAGAGCACCTCCACATCGGCACCTCAGCCAGCAGAATTTGAAGAACAACTCTCACAAAACAACTCCACAGAAGGACATCCCCGGGCCAGGCACACATCTCTCTCTCTCTCTCCCTCTACCCCCATCTTTGGCTGATGGTAATATAATTCCTGCTCTTTTCCTTCCTTGTTCTTCTCTTTTTCTCTGTTGTTCCCTCTCCTTCTTTCCCTTCTTCCCTCTCTCCCTCTCTCCCTCTTCCCTCTATCCCTCTGTTTTGTTCAACTTTATCCTTTAATAAATAGTTGTGTGCTGATATCTGGTCTCGTTTGCACCTTAATTTCACAACACAGAAATCTAGAAGAACAAATCCTGCTCCTCTGGACAGAGATATTGTTAATCTCTGTTCTCTGGACCTTGACAACTGCCAGCAGAAATATTCTGCTTTTATTTGCAGAAGGCTTTTGCAGAGGTAACTCTGCAGACCTCTGTTATTCCTCCAAATTAATTCTGGTGCAGAGGAGAGTAGAATTCCACCTACTGTTATTTAACTGAGGCGTTATAATTACTTCTGGTTTTTAGCAAATCTATTATCTTGAATACTAGAAATGAGCACTAGACCAAAAAACTCTCAAGATCTCCATTTCCCACGCAGTTTTCTCTCAAGTCAATGTGGAATTGCAAAATTTCGCAAAGCTTCAGTTAGTGTCATGTAGTCCTAATTCTGAACCCAATGCTTGAATCACCACAAACAAGTGATTGAAAACATGAGGAAATCCTTCTCACCTGCCCTAAAACATAAGCCAAGCAATAAAATAAACCCACTAAGCATTTCCAGCAATCTTGCTGGTAAAAACAGAGACAGGAATCAGAAGTGTCACTTAGATGACAAAGATGGGGAAAACAGGGACAGATAATTCACTCAGCTAAGTGATAGCAGCAGTATGTTGAAGAAAAAGTAAGGCGAAAGCAAGAATTTCAGCATGTATTCATGGGTATCCACGTTGCCATGGCAACTTCTCAATGGCATAAAGTATTTTCTCCTTTCTTTGGGGATTAAGAAAATAAAAAGAGAGAGAGATGCTGGTCTGCAAAATAGGGACTTTACCTTGTCTTTTCTTTTCTTATTTATTTTTTTAAAAAATCTCTAACTGTTTTCTAACATACCAGACATTATTTTGTCATTCTTTGGAAAGAGATTTAAAATTCTAAAAAGCACACCAGATTATAGATGTGTTATTCAAAAGGTTTCTCTTGCCCTCTTTTCATTTTGAATACTTATTTAAAGCCTAAATTCCTTCACATTTCTGGATCTTCTTTTCTTTTTTCCTTTTTTTTTTTTCCCCTTCTGTTTTTTTCACCCCCTCTCTTGATGTTTATCTACAGAGCTTGGATAATCAGCATCTTCTGCAGCAGATCTCTGGCTGTTTTCTGGTTCATGCTAAGGCTATTTTTATTCCTTTTTGATTTTCTGGAGTGAGAATCTGATCTTTATCTTTGTGCTAATTGAAGAAACTGTATCAGTGGTTAATCATAGAATCATAGAGTCATACAATCATAGAATCATAAAATCATAAAATCACAGAATCATAGAATCATAGAGTCATAGAATCATNAGGGGCTCCCAACCACCCTTCCACCTTCTTTCCACCCCTCTACCTTATCCCGGGGTCTGCCTTACATGCAAGGTGAGTTTGGAGGATGGGCAAGGGGGTTTAGAAGCAGAGTGGTTAGTTAGGTTACTCAGCAGAGAGGCTAGAAGACAAAACCAGCAGCTAGAGAGACAGAGACTCTCTGTCTTATCTGTATTTGTGTCCTTTTCTTATACATCTCAGCAAGCCTATGAGTGCAGCAGACATCACCAGTGTTTGCTTTTGACAGCCTATCATCTAATTGTTTTCATTAAAACGTTGTGTGCCTCAAACCAGTACACAAAGCTAATAAAGCAGTAGCAGTTTGCATTGTATCCTCACACCAAGCTCACTGAAAATGCAGATCTGTTCGATGTCTCTCTCTAGGTAAGACATCAGAGGTATACAAAGGCAGATGCAGTTGAAGGGCAATAATGTTGTTGTAGTCTGAGTTTGGAAATATTGCTGAAAGTGTAACATTTCCAGAAGTGGATGAAAAACATAAGCTGTAAGAGTCATTTTCAGAAATGACTTGGAAAACTTCAACAAAGGAACTGGGTGCCCTTACATATCCATACTGCCAAGGAATGTGCTTGCAGCATTGCATGAGTTTTATTAAAGTTACATAAAATTATCTATTAAAACAACTTGTTTCACAAAAATTGTCTTAATTTGCAGAGTGTTTGTGGGATCCTTACTTTAAATGAGAAGTTATAGATCTGATTGTTTCTCAAATACGTTCTTTACTGCTCATACAATTTCTGGATGCTTATTACCAGGATGAAAATTTAGGAAACTAGGAATCTAGGAAACTTGATAGGATTAACAATACCTTAAAAAAAAAAAAAAAAAAAAATCTGCCAGCATCTTGCCATCTCCTTTGTATTACCTTACAACCTTAGTTATCCAGTATTTTCTATTGATAGTTCAACACATCCAACATAGTCAGCACAATTCTAGTTTCATTTAATCCACTTCAACATCTGTACCATTTTCACACAACTTTTTATTCAGCTTAGTACTGAACAGCATCAGATCTACTGCATCCTGGTAATGGAGTCCAATGAAGTTGGTAGATTTATACTGTTAGTAATTAGTAGAATCTTAGAAAAGACATTCCTGTAGCTGTATCTGGTTTAGGGATATGTCTACACTGGCCAATTAATTGTGACCAGTAAATTTCCTCATCACTGCAGCCAAATGACATGAAATAATACATGTCTATGCCACTAAAATCATCTTAGTTTCCCAAACAGGGTGGCTAGATGCAAACATTATCTTGGAAATGGCCTCTGAAGAGTACATTTCTGGGGGAGAACTGTCAAATACATACAAAATGTATGACAAAAAATTTGCAGTATATGGGAATGTTTGAATTTCCAGGTATATACACAGTCTATATTGTTCAGAGGACACAAATCAAGGCTAAACACAGCATAATCAACCCAGTTGGTTGCTGTTTCACCCTGATAGAGCATCAGAGAGCTGCTGGAGCTTTTATCTCTTTCACTTTTCATTAAATCACTAAAATTGCCCAAACCTTCATTTGGGCTATTGCTACAGAAATAAATAGAACAAAGATAGATTTACACCAACATAATCACAGACTTCAGTGCCAGAAGGGACTGTTGCTATTGTCTTGATGGAGTGTGTCTATGGAAGCCACAACAGACCTTTGTCACTGTATTTCAGGCGACATGGCAGTAATGAGCAAGAGACAAAAATATGTCTAGGAACTCTCAGCATTACAACAGCACAACACATCTCAGCTGCATGAGAACACATAACCTATGTCAATATGCACATTCACCTCAGTTTAATTTGCAGTGCTTGTAAGTAACAGGAATAGCTGCTGAATTTACTTCTTAACTCCTCTGAGCAACAGAGGTAACTTCCTATATACATTTGATGGGAACTATGTAGCTGATTCTTCTTCATCCTAAAGATTTGCTTTGGTTTTCTGCTTTCTTGTGTTGCTTTGTCAGTTTTTTGTTGTTGCTGTCATGTTTGGGTTTGTTATTTTTTGGGGGGGTTTGTTTGGGGTTTTTTTTGGTTTTTTGAGGGGGAATTTTTTTTGTAATTGAAAGCAGACATCTTAGAATCGTAGAATCATAGAATGGTAACGTTGGAAGGGANTTAACTGCACAGTTTTTAACTGTTGGATGGAAAAAAGCCCTGGGGGGTGGGTAGAGCCTCTGCAAACTGTTTTTATTTCCATCACTGCCTTACAGTGGTTGTGCACCAGCAATTTGTGCAGACAAATCCTATTTTTTCTCATCAGTAACCTGTTTAGCCTGCTAAAGAACATACCCCAAATCAATGTCATTAATTTTCCTCCTTTCACCCTAACTTTAGGGTCTTAATTAAGCAGCCTGAACCCTCCATTCAGACAGAGAAGAGACAAATGAACACCTCTAAATGAATAATATATCCGCACACAATCTGAATTGCTCTCTGGTGGTGCTTGTTGTTTCCTTCAGGAACATTTAAGAGAAGGAAGCATGGCCGAGCTCCCAGATTGTGTAACTCAAAGGCAAGTAGGGTAATTGTGTCACAATCAGTCTTTCCTTTCCCCTTCCCCTGGAAGCATCCTTACCTGCCATGAGAAAAAAAATGATGCTGGGCTGAGTAAATTAGGGTTGCTGGGATGTCTGCCACCCATATATTCATCCGTGCAGACTGCACAGTCCTCTGCATCTCTCCAGTCCCAGTAGGGGATAGTGAAGTTCTCATCACCTGTTATCTTCTGGATCTCACGTTCCCACAGCAGCAGAAAGACTCGGTGCCAGGGCAGAAAGCCAGGGGCTTCATGGGCAAAATCAATGTCCCTCCATACACTGGACCCACCTAAAAGCGTGTCTCGAGAGGCATAGTAGTGCATCCACACAAAGAGGTCATACACATTGATGTTTCTGAACATGGGGTTGGAGCCATTGTTCATCTGAGCGTATGTGCCAGTAGCAATAACGTAGTCCTGGGTAGGGGTGTTCTTTGCCAAGTTAAGGTAGGCAAGAAACTTGTCCTTCTCCCTGGTGGTGAGCTGGAAGATGTTCCTTCTTGTTCTCAGTCGCCTTTCAGTGCAATTTGGTCCTGAGAAGCCAAACTTGCACTCCCCACAGTTGAATCCCATGAAGTTGCCTTCACATCTACATGTCCTGTTGTAAAACACGGAGGGCCAGTCCTCTCTGTCATCCACTCCAGAGAAAGGGAACTGCGGTCCCAGCGGAGCTTGAGACAGAAGAATGTTCTGACAGAACCCTCTGCTAGAAAGCTCCCCGCAAGGGGAGCCGTCCCCGGGCCAGGGCGGACAGCACTCCTTCTTCAGCAAGCTGGCTGTGTTGGCACAGGCTCTGGGGAACTGCCCTGTGGATGGCTGCAGGATGCTGAGCAGGAAACCCATGGCAAACAGCGACATCCTCATAAAGCAGCAGGAGAGCATTCAGGTTACGCTTCAGTGCATGAAGTGCTCTCTCTGACCTCTCCAAAGTCCTCTGCGTGAAAGAAATTCCTCCTCTCCACCAGGAATGCGTCGCTACTGACTTCTGCTACAGTGCACCCTCCAGTCTCCTTCCCCATTCC
>WBNM01040920.1:2895-13206 GCA_013399055.1 Ramphastos sulfuratus
CAAGAGATACTGTTGTAGGTTGTTGGGTTTTTTCCAAGAGATACTGCCGGTGGTTGTTTTATTTTTTTTCAAGAGCTACTGTTGATTGTTTTTTTTTTCCAAGAGATACTGTTGCAGGTTGTTTTACTTCTTTTCAAGTGATGCTGTTCTTGGTTCTTTTTTTTTTAAGAGATACTGTTGTTGGTTGGTTTATTCTTTTTCAAGAGACTGTTGTCGGTTGTTGATTTTTTTTCAAGAGATACTGTTGTAGGTTGTTGGGTTTTTTTCAAGAGATATTGTCAGTGGTTGTTTTTTTTTCAAGAGCTACTGTTGATTGTTTATTTTTTTCCAAGAGATACTGTTGTTGGTTGTTTTATTTCTTAAGTGATGCTGTTCTTGGTTTGTTTTTTTTTTCAAGAGATACTGTTGTTGGTTGTTTTATTTCTTTTCAAGTGATGCTGTTCTTGGTTCTTTTTTTTTTCAAGAGATACTGTTGTTGGTTGTTTTATTTCTTAAGTGACGCTGTTCTTGGTTCTTTTTTTTTTCCAAGAGATACTGTTGTAGGTTGTTTTATTTCTTTTCCAAGAGGCACGTTGGTAATAAGCTAGATATGCAAGCTAAGTCATAAAATATTCAGTGTAGCACAGGAAAAAGGATCTCCTGTTATCCTAGACATAAAAGTGGGGGGGAATGCTATGCTTACCTCTCAACCTTTCCCTGTGCAACAAGAAATAATTTTATTTTGTGGCCAGCTATACACATTTTCAATGAAAAAGTAATAAGAAATATTAAATGGCCTTAAAAGTAAGAAATATTAAACAGCCTTTCAAGAAAACATTAGACTGAGCCTCACCAGAGAACCCACTTTTGTGCCTGTGCTTGTTCAATTGTGATTTTGACAGATATGCTACTGAGATGTCTAAAAAAATATCAGCTATGGAACATTGTAACTTCTGGGGGGGCATATCTTAAGCTACTGGACATTAATAAAATATTTTCTGCTTACCTTTTTTTTTTTTAATTAGTTTTGTTTTGTCCTTGTAACACATATTGGTGAGTCCTGCTGAAGGGCAATTCAAAAGCTCTACCCCAGAAAACAATGCATGGCAGAGTCCTTCTCTGTTCTCCAGTGTGGCTTTGAATGCTCCATGTGTGATGTTTTCCATTTTTCATCTCCTTGTACAGAACACAAAATATTTTACGGGGCTAGAATTTGCTGCTGGTTCCACTTTTCCTCACTAAATCTCCTCAAAGCACTACCTAGGACTGGGATTTCTTCTCAGTGACTCAGAGGTATTTGAACGCTGCTGTCTCTGCTAGGTAGCCCTAGAGAGGCTCCTTAGAGAGGGAGCCCTGTGGGGAAAGCACCAAACATACTACACTTACAGGCAACAACTGATGGCATTTTCCCTTGTCTGACACTTTGCACAGCAATAACCTGTCTGGAGGTGTTCAGTCTGCAGAGGAGGAGGCTCTGGGAGGGATCAAATAGCAGCCTGCCAGACCCTGAAGGAGGCCTACAGGAAGGAGGAGAGAAGCTGTTTGCAACAGCCTGCAGGGACAGGATGAGGTCAATGCATTCAAGCTAGAGAGGAGCAGATTTAGACTGGATACTAGGAACAAGCTCTTTACAGTCATTGTGGTGGAGCACTGCAACAGGTTGCCCAGGGAGGTGGCTGAGGCTCCTTCCCTGGAGACATTCAAGGTGAGGCTTGATGGGGCCCTGGGTGACCTGGGCTGGTGGGGGTGTCCCTGCTGGCTGCAGGGGGATGAACTGGATAAGCTCTGGAGGTCCCTTCCAGCCCAGACCATTCCATTATTATATAATTCTATTATTTTGTTATCCCTTCCTTGACCTAGAGGAAGGAAGCCAATACAACCCAGGAACTGAATCAGCAATATCTCAAAGGTGATCATTAGGGAGACCTGTTTAGATTAAAATTGTTACTCCGTTCAGACTGTCCCAAACTGCTGGCTGATGGCTCTGCTTTTTCCCTAAGAAGATGACTGGTTTCTAAGAGCACAGCCCAATACCACCAAAGTAAATGAACAGATCATCAATTAGAATCAGAGAGTGCTTTAGGTCGAAAGGCAGCTCAAAGCTCAGCCAGTTCCAACCCCCTGCCATAGGCAGGGACACCTCCCACTAGAACAGGTCACTCAGGGCCTCCTCCAACCTGGCCTTGGACACCTCCAGGGAGGTTGTGGAGCACAGAATCACCCAATGTGATCTTTGATCACAACCTCCCTGGGCAACCTGTGCCAGTGTCTCACCACCCTCACTGCAAACAACTTCCTCCTAATATCCAGTTTCAACCTCCCCTCTGACAGTTCAAACCCATCTGCACACTTGCTGAGGCTGCACTGATTCCTCTGTCCATGGCACTGACAAAGATGTCAAACAGCACTGGTGCCAGCACTGACCCCTGAGGGAGCCACTTGGCACTGGTCTGCAGGTGGACATTGTGCCCTTGATCCCCACTCTCTGTGTGCCACCATCCAGCCAGTTCCTTACCCAGCAGTGCTCCACACACCCAGTCCATGTTTTTCCAGCTTGGTGCCCAGGATGCCATGTGGGACAGAGCCAAATGCCTTACTCAGGTCCAGGTAGATGCCATCAGTTGCCCTTCCCTTGGCCACTGTTGCTGTGTTTTCATCACAAAAAGCCACCACATTTGCCAGGCAGGATCTGGCCTTGGTGCAGCCACTGCTGGGTACCACCAATCACCTCTGCTTTGTTCTCCATTTGCCTTAGCACAGCCTTCAGGAGGATCTGCTCTATGATCTTGCCAGGCACAGATCTCCAAAAGCATTGCAGAAGGAAATCCTTGAGACAAGAAAAACATCCCAAGCCCCCCAGACCTGTTACTTTTACATTAAAAGCAGCAGAAAACTATTGAATGTTGCTGCTCTCCTGAAGGATCAGTTTGAGTTGCTGGCAAATTTGATCTGAGGAGAGGACATTGGACTCTTGATTCAGCATTTTCAGTCTGCTCTCACTACTGAAGCATTTAGGAACTCCAGTCCAAGGCTCTTTGCACTGCCCAGCAGATGAACAAGACACACAAAGGGCACACAAAGATCCTTCTGGAGGATCTGCTCCATGATCTTTACTTCAGAAAGGTGGGAACTGAGCTCAGTGAGAGGCTGTCAGATTGCTTAGCTGATCTTCTCCCAGCTCCCTGTGCTGGTTTGAGACTAATTGGAATATTTTAATGAAAAAAAAATAGATGCTAGGCTGAGAAAAGCAAACAGTGGTGATGTCTACTGCACTCAGAGGCTTGCTGAGATGTATAAGAACAAGGACACAAACACAGATAAGACACTGTCACAGAGAGTCTCTGTCTCTCTAGCTGCTAGCTTGGTCTGGACCTCTCTGCTGACCTAACTAACCACTTTCCTTCTAATCCCCCTTACCCATCCTCCAAACTCACCTTGCACATAAGGCAGACCCTGGGGTAAGGCAGAGGGGTGGGAAGAAGGTGGAAGGGTGGTTGGGAGCCCCTCCTGGGGACTCTGATTGCTGGCAGGGGAATTGTGTTTCTGTATTGCCTTTAACTTGTCTATCTCTGTAACTGTTCCTGTCTGTTGTGTATATCTCTGCTTGTACATTGTGCTGAGCTGTAAATAGAGCTTCAGTCCTTAACTGCCAGCTGCCTGAGTCTGCTCTGGGGGATTTTATAAAGTGGGGAGGGGGGCAGAGAACTCCCAACCCATCACACTCCCAAGGACACTTTCTCCCCTTCAAGGATGAAGAATGGTGGGGGATGGCATCATCCGAGCATGGCTGCAAACTGCAAGGCTTTAAAAAGAAAGCAGATGCCATGAGCCACGAGGGGTTCACGGATCAGAACAGATAGATGGGGGATGCATTTGCTCACTGTAGCTCAGATACTTAAACCCAAGCCTTGTGCAGCTTCAGCTCACCACGTATGTGCACGCACACACGGCCAGTTAGCGCTGCGCTTTAAATACCCTGCACGACAATCATGCTCTGCAGCTCCTCTTTTCTCAACAGCCACAACAAAGGGAGTGGCTGAGCTGTACCCAGACCAGCATTTGGAAAGGATGAGAGGAAAGAATGGCACTTGCTCCACTTTCTAACTTCAGGTGGTGAGTAAAGTAGCTGTGCCATCTGCCGAAGCATTTGCCTCCGCGCTGTCTCGTCTGGCACTCGTTTAGCATGTAATGCTATATGTCACTCTGACAGGAGTGCAGCATTCACAGGGCCTAACAGGGGATGTCTCTCAGTGGGGTGACAACTGATGTTGACTCTGCCTCTGAAATACTGCCAGTTTCATTTCTATTCTCCAGCATCATTCCTCAAGATTATTAATGAGAGTTTGAGACCGAGTTTGCACCGCACCGAGTTCAGCTCCTGACAATTGCTCCCTGTCCTCTCCAGAAGGGAGGCCTGTGGGTGTTATGACAATATCATTTTATTCTTTTTAGTTCACATCTTTTTTTTTCCCCTCTCTGTTTTTTTTTTTTTTATCACGCTCACTCTGTCATCCTCCCTGCCTTTTATGTGATGGGATTTCTTTAACTTATTGCCTCCTCCTACAGTAACCTCGAGCTTCTACGCTCAGTCTCTTCCTCCCTGCCATCCATACTCTTGGTAGGGAGGGGTGCAGAGGAATCACTGTGACAAGGAGTAGAATTTTTTTACTCTGAGTTGCTACTCTGAGTTATGCCTGCTTAAATTAACCCAGAGCACTAAATTAGAGCTTGCAGCCACGTCAGACAGTGCTAAGATCCTCCCAGATGCTTTAAACAGAAACCTCTTGTGCTGGTTTGAGGCTAATTGGAATATTTTAATGAAAATAATTCTATTGTAGGCTGTGAAAAGCAAACAGTGGTGATGTCTGCTGCACTCAGAGGCTTGCTGAGGTGTATAAAAACAAGGACATAAACACAGATAAGAGAGAGTCTTGTTCTCTCTGGCTACTTGTGTGTCTGCTGGCCTCTCTGCTGTGTAACCCAACTAACCACTCTGCTTCTAACCCTCTTGCCCCTCCTCCAAACTCACCTTGCACATAAGGCAGACCCTGGGGAAAGGCAGAGGGGTGGGAAGAAGGGGGAAGGGTGGTTGGGAGCCCCTCCTGGGGACTCTGATTGCTGGCAGGGGAATTGTGTTTCTGTATTGCCTTTAACTTGTCTATCTCTGTAACTGTTCCTGTCTGTTGTGTATATCTCTGCTTGTACATTGTGCTGAGCTGTGAATGGAGCTTCAGCCCTTAACTGCCAGCTCCCTGAGGCTAGTCTGGGGGATTTTCATAGTGTGGGGGGGCAGGGAACTCCCAAACCATCACACCTCTCTGTTATCACTGACTACTTACCAGAACAGCTGCCAAGGTTGCTGTGTTCATCTCACTTTGCTACATTCCTGCCGTGCCAGGGGCTCATGTAAAACTTTCACCTGTAGAATCAGCAGCTGACAAAACTTTCCAAAGGCTAACTTCTGACCACTTTTCAGGTCTAGCAGCATATAAACCACTGCATGCTGTCTCTCTCTTTGAAAATCAGTGATTTGTAGTCCTGTTAGGCTGTTTTATATAGTAGCTGGAACAAACCATGGGAGCAACTTCATTAAAAAAACAGTTATAGAGAGGTTATTGAAACAAAAGTAGTCCTAGCACTGGTAAGGCTTATGAGCTGCAGCATTAGCATGTCTTTCTGGCTTGCAGACCAGAGCTGGCTCCCATTCAGGCAGCTCAGTGTGCGAGCAGATCAAACGCCTGAGTGCCTGCGCCCGGCTGCGCAGACCGAGCCTGCCTGCTCTCTCTGACTCATCCTGCCTAGGCTGCGTTTGATGCTCCCCAAGGAAAACACACCAGAGCCATTAAAAGTATTTATGCCTGCTCTCCTAAGGCCCCCAGAGCTAAGTGCTGGTGGTCAGAAGGGCTTCCAGCTCTTGCTTGTTGGAAAGGCTCTGCTAAGTAATCAGACCATAAGCTGGATGCTGCTGCCAGTGCTAGCACATACAAGCGAAAGAAACCCCAAAGGCTGATAAAGACTCAGCGCTGCCTTTGCTGAACGTGGGATTGTCTTACTCAGCTTTAACTTGCAAACATGATTAACTACACTTTGTAACTCACTAGAGGCTCAGACCATCATCACTCAGGTTTGATCTGGTAAGAGCAGCCAGAGATGAGCAGTATCATAAATGGGACCCAGGACTGAGATGCACAACCTAATAAAAGCAATCTTTTGCAGTTCCCAAACTGCAGGAAAAGGCAACGACCTTCATCTACCACTGCTTGAAGGGAGGTTGTAGCGAGGTGGGGTTGGGCTCTTCTCCCAGGGAACCAGCAACAGAACGAGGGGACACAGCCTCAAGCGGTGCCAGGGCAGGTCTAGGCTGGATGGTAGGAGGAAATTGTTGGCAGAGAGAGTGATTGGCATTGGAATGGGCTGCCCGGGGAGGTGGGAGAGTGCCCATCCCTGCAGGTGTCCAGGCCAAGCCTGGCTGGGGCACTTAGTGCCATGGTCTGGTTGATTGGCTAGGGCTGGGTGCTAGGTTGGGCTGGGTGAGCTTGGACCTGGTTGATTCTGTGATTCTATGATCTTATCACAAAGGCTCCTTGCCATGTGCTGCTGTCACACTGCATCTCAACAACCACATCATAATCCTTGCTTCTTTTGTTCTGGAGTCACCATCCCCTGGGGAAATGTTTGCTAACACTGAACATGCATCATCTGCTCAGAACCAGTCTCTAGCAAGAGCTTATCAAAGCTGTCCTCAGCTTTCCACATTCTTCTCAGTGGGCAGGCTCAGTCAAAGCTGCCAATATTTGCAAGTTTGCAGAACTCTGTGGCTGGCATCAAACAAACCCTTTGACACAAATTGTGGTGTAAAACTTTGCTCTTCAGACACAACAAAGCACTTGAAAGTAAGCATAAATGTTGCCCAACCAACAGAAACACACAACTGTTGACCTAACGAAACTCCCACAGGCTGCTCTGAAACTTTTTAACTGATTTCCCAGTCCAGAGCGCTCCCTGGCTGAGTATAAGATGCTTTTATACATCTATGCACAGTATGGCAGGAAATAATTGATGATGATGATNCAATGACTCTGAAGTGGATTTTAACCAAAAATGTAAATCATTCACATACACTCAGTCCCTGGGAAGGAAAAGCAAAGAGCCCCAGGCCAGCTCTTCAGCCTGCAGTTTATGAGCTCCTGGAACACACTGGGATACTCCTGTGAGCAAAGTCACACAAACAAATCCCAGCTAGCAGAGCACTACTGCCAGTGCTTAAAGCTAGGCTCAGTCAGCAGAAGTTTAAGCAGTGAGGGTGGCTGCTCCCACTGTGCCTGTGCTTCTGCACCCCCCAGGCAGCTGCACCAAACAAGGAGATGCCAATTTGTGATGGCTTTAAATAGTTTGGGCATACACTAAGACAAAGGCCGCAGCCTGAAGGTGCTGTGTTACTGGGTGGCCAGTGCCTAGTTCACTGCTTTTGACATTTTGTTCCCTGATGTTAGCTTCAAAACCCAATGTCACCAGTTGGGAGGCTTTTGTCTCGGTGCACTTGACTGATCCCATGACTCCCCCTCCCTGTTGGATCCGCAGGAATCCTCTGTTACAATAGGAAGCAGCTACGCTGAGCAAGCAGCTGCCACACACCACCTCAAACATGAGGCTTGCAATCTGTAAACTTCCCAGACACTCTCTGCTTCCAAGCAGAAACAGAGACACGAGGTCTTCTCAGATGTGGTTCCTGAAAGCTTTGTGGCTCTTTGGTGCAAGAACAGGGTGCTAAGCTCACTGCCTGTTCAAACCTCTATCCAGATAATTGTGTCTTCCCCTGACAGATGCAACTGATTTTAGTCCAGTCTCTCAGTGACTATCATAAACTGCCTGTCAGAGCTGCTCTGCAGCGTTAAATGCTGCTTTGTTTGCCTTCAAAGGCATTTCTGCCATGGGAAAGTTATTAGTCTGTGACCCTGCTGTATGTCTCCGGAGCAATGGGATGTGAAAATAGTCTGATAGGCTCAGGAAAAGGTATGAAGGAATATATCAGGATTAATAAAATAGTGAGTGCTGGTTTAAATCTCTCTTCACCTCACAGATCCTAATGTGGCACTGAGACATAGGCAGCACACTGTGCACACCTGAGCTGTCAGCATTTATAGGATCATAGAATAGAATCATAGAATGGTAAGGTTGGAAGGGACCTCAAGGATCATCTAGTTCCAACCTCCTGCCATAGGCAGGGACACCTCCCACTAGTACAGAGCACTCAAGGCCTCCTCCAACCTGGCCTTGAACACCTCCAGGGAGGTTGTGGAGCACAGAGGACCTCCAGGGAGGTGGTGGAGCACAGAAGCACCCAATGTGATCTTTGATCTTTGATCACATTGGGTGCTTCTGTGTTCCACAACCTCCCTGGGCAACCTGTGCCAGTGTCTCACCACCCTCACTGCAAACAACTTCCTCCTAACATCCGCTTTCAATCTCCCCTCTGACACTTCTAACCCATTCCCCTTGTCCTGTCGTTACAAGCCCTTGTCAATAGTCCCTCCCCAGCCTTCCTGGAGCCCACTTCAGATCCTGCAAGGCCACTCCAAGGTCTCCTGGAAGCCTTCTCCTCTCCAGGCTGCAGAGCCCCAACTCTCTCAGCCTGTCCTCACAGCAGAGCTGCTGCAGCCCTCTCAGCATCTTGGTGGCCTCCTCTGGACTGGCTCCAACACTTCCATGTCCTTCCTGTGCTGGGGGCTCCAGAACTGCACACAGGACTGCAGCTGGGGTCTGAGGAGAGCAGAGCAAAGGGGCACAATCCCCTCCCTTGCCCTGCTGCCCACACTGCTCTTGCTGCAGCCCAGCACACAGTTGCTGTCTGGGCTGCACTCACACTGCAGCCTCATCTTGAGCTTTTCATCACCCCAGACCCCCAGGGCCTGTTCCTCAGGGCTGCTCTCAGCCATTCCCCACCCAGCCTGGAGTTGTGCTTGGGATTGTGCCTACCCAGGTGCAGGACCTTACACTTGGCCTTGTTGAATGTCATGAGGTTGGCCTGGGCACAGCTCTGCAGCCTGTCCAGGTCCCTCTGGATGGATCCCTGCCCTCTAGCAAGTCGACTGTGCCACACAGCTTGGTGCCATCTGCACACTTGCTGAGGCTGCACTGATTCCTCTGTCCATGGCACTGACAAAGATGTCAAACAGCACTGGTGCCAGCACTGACCCCTGAGGGAGCCACTTGGCACTGGTCTCCAGGTGGACATTGTGCCCTTGATCACCACTCTCTGTGTGCCACCATCCAGCCAGTTCCTTACCCAGCAGTGCTCCACACACCCAGTCCATGTTTTTCCAGCTTGGTGCCCAGGATGCCATGTGGGACAGAGCCAAGTAACTTCCCTGTTTGCTGTGCAAGAAATGTGAATTTTAGTAATATCAAACAATGCCAGTTTGTAACTCAGTGTAATTTTCCTTTAGTGCTGGAAAACAGGTCCAAAATACCATATGTCTTCTACCCCAAAACATGCACCCAGATTGAAAGTCTTAGGGAAAAAAAATAAAGGGGGGGGGGAGAGGGGGGGAGGAATTGCTTGCACAGCTGAGCCTCTTTATATTAGAAAAACAGTCCTGTGGGCTGCAAAACTAATGAGGCTTGGTTTCCTATGGGTTGTTCCTAATGGTGAGATCCCCTGATGGCTAAAAGGGTGCAAGCTCCTGTTTTCCCACATTGAGCTTCTCACCATCCAGTACAGATCTGCTTTCAACCTTTCTCTCCCAAAGGAGCCAAGGGAGGGGGAGGATGGTGGGAAGCACAGTAACAACCTTTTTCCTGTATCCAGCTGCCTGCTTTCAGGCTGTTAAGAGGACAGCTACATGTACATCACTTTTGGGAGAATGTGGCCAAAAAGGGTTTCACAGAATCACAGAGTGTCAGGGGCTGGAAGGGACCTCCAAAGCTCAGCCAGTCCAACCCCTCTGTCAGAGCAGCATCACTCAGAGCAGATCACACAGGAACACATCCAGGTGGGTTTGAATATCTCCAGAGAGGGAGACTCCACAGCCCCCCTGGGCAGCCTGTTCCAGGGCTCTGTCACCTTCACAGGGAAAAAATTCCTCCTCATGTTTAAATGAAACTTCCTCTGCCTCATCTCCCCCCCAGTGCCCCTTGTGCTGGCACTGGGCATCCCCCAGCAGAGCCTGGCTCCAGCCTCCTGCCACTCACCTGCACATCTTGATACCCATTGCTGAGGTCACCTCTCAGTCTCCTCCTCTCCCAGCACCACAGCCCCAGCTCCCTCAGGCTCTCCTCCTAACAGAGCTGTTCCATTCCCTTCAGCAGCTTTGTGGCTCTGTGCTGGACTCT
>WBNM01040923.1:3377-23052 GCA_013399055.1 Ramphastos sulfuratus
TGTCCAACCTGGCCTTGAACATCTCCAGGGAGGGAGCAGCCACAACCTCCCTGGGCAACCTGTTCCAGTGTCTCCTTCACATCCAGTTTCAATCTCCCCTCTGCCAGTTTAAACCCATTGCCCCTCATCTTGTCATTGTAAGACCTTGTCAATAGTCCATCCCCAGCCTTCCTGTAGGTCCCCTTCAGATACTGAAAGGCTACTATAAGGTCTCCTTGAAGCCTTCTCTTCTCCAGGCTGCAGAGCCCCAACTCCCTCAGCTTGTCCTCATAGCAGAGCTGCTCCAGCCCTCTGAGCATCTTTGTGGCCTCCTCTGGACAGTTTCATGTCCTTCCTGTGCTGAGGCCTCCAGAGCTGTACACAGTAGTGTACAGTGTAATTAGGTTAGTTTCTGTCTTGATAAACATTTGGTAATGGTAATTTGGTCTGGCAAGGCCACATCTAGAGTATTGCATCCAGCTCTACAGCCTTCAATAGAGGAAGGATTTGGACCTGATGGAAGGGGTCCAGAGGAGGGCCACAAAAATTATGAGGGGGTTGGAGCACCTCTGCTACAAGGACAGTCTGAGGGAGCTGGGATTGTTCAGCATGGAAAAGAGTTGGCTCCAGGGAAATCTGATTGCCATATTCCAGTACCTGAAGGGGGCCTGCAAGAAGGCAGGAGAGCTGACTGTTTAAAAAGGCCTGCAGTGACAGGATGAGAGGCAATAGTTTTAGAGAGGAGTAGGTATAGATTAAATATTAGGAAAAAGTTCTTTACATTGGGGGTGGTTGAGCACTGGAATGGGTTGCCCAGAGGGGTAATTTGGGCCCCATCCCTATTCAAGGTGAGGCTGGATGGGGCTCTGGATAACCTGATATAGTTAAGGATACCCCTGCTCACTGCAGGGAGGTTGGACTAGATGACCTTTAAAGGTCCCTTCCAACCCCAGGTGAGTCTATAATTCAATGCTTTGAGGTTATTAAGCAACTTTCAAGGTTGAAACTGGGACCTGTATAGTCTACAATAATGTTTTAGCCACTGGAACACTACATTAAGCTAAAAATAAAAAGAAGATGGGTAAAAGAAGAGAAAAAGAAGATAAAGAAAAGAAGGAAAAAGAAAACAAACAAAAAAAAACCCCTATCCCTTTCCCTGTTGTGTCTTTGATTTCTTTTGTTGGTTTTGTTTTTTTTTTTAAACCAACAACCACCCTACCATGTTTGGAATGCATGTCAAAATTCAAAGGATAAACAAGGAGATACTCTGAACTGCAAATAGCAGGTAAATCAGGTAAAATCCTGGTGTACTATCTTCAGCTTTAATTCTTGTCATGGAGAATGGGAACCAAGTAAAATTCTTCGAGATCCCTATCCAAAGAAAGATAAATCTTCATAGTTTTAGGAACCTATAAGATAACACTTGAGAACTAGATGTTCGAAACTTATCTTTCTACATTTAGTGGTTTTCACTGCTAAGTATTTTTCTTAGTGCAGTTTTTCACTGATTTCTTTTTTTTTATCTCTATATTTTCTGCAATAAATCACAAGTTGACTTTGAAAGTTATTTTATCATTGGTGGTTTACTTTTATTTATTTAAAGTACATTTGGGGTAATAATAGAAGTTATGTTTTAAAGACATATTTAAAAATTCATTGTATTTCAATGGGTGTAGTGGATTTTTGTGTGGTGGAGATATATATATATCTGGCTCTGTGTCTGAAATGCTTTTTGCACAACTCTTCTTTCTAAGTATACCAACAACAGTTGAACTAAATTCATTAAGGAATGATAGACAATGTTATTCAGGTCAATGCCACATGAGTACTTTTAAGATGCAATGTTTACTTTCTTTTTCCAACAGTAACTCGAGGCAAGCTAATAACAGGCTGACAAGAATTCAATGTGGAGGAGAGGGGAGGCCTGCAAGACATCATAAGCGCTATTGATTTTTCTGAAGTGTTACAGCCTTTAAAGGGATTCCTACAAAGACGTATGCTATGTGAAACAGGACTGTGCTCTGTCAATTTAGCTGGACAGTGAAAGGAAGATATGGAGTGGTAAAGCTAACAAATGGAGAGACCTCTGGGGTTGATAAAAGTGGAGCTAGGTTCCTTCCAAATTGCTTTGTAGGCAATTGGAAAGGCATCACAACCATTCAGCTTCACTTCAGTGGAGCACCATATGCTGGAGATGCTATCAGTCTCAGTCTTAAAAGGTTGCAGAGAGAGGCCTGGGTAACTCTAGGTGTGGTTATGCTTCAAAACTCATCAGACACTGGGGATACAGTCAGCCATGTTCATAGCCTCAGATCAACATCAACCATATGCAAGGCAAAGATCTCTCTTGTAGTGCTAAATTCACAAATAATGTCACAATGCTAAATGATCTGTTTCAACCTTCCATTACATTTGCTGTTTGCTTTCTGACAGATTATGGCATGTGGCACTTGGCTTACCATAAAGAATACACTTTCTCAAGGTCAATTGCTGAACAAGAGATATATCGAGGCTCCTGAAATGCATTTTCAAAGAGGTTAAAGTGATCTGGTGATGTGCTGGATGTGAAGTCCAGAAGACAGGAATTTAAAATGAGGGTAGAAATTTATTTATAATATATTTATTCTTCCTATACAAGCAAAGGCACATTTTTTTTTTGTGATTCTTTTGACAATTTGAAAAGAAGTATCAATAAATGAAGATGAACCAGCTCAAAACACTTAGTGACCTTGTAACTCCTCATGTGGAAAATACCGATCAGATATCAAAACTGAGTCTGAGGAGTACTTTGTTCTATGCAATTTACAGGGGGGTTGAAGAGATGCAGCAGCAGCCCAGAGACATCACACTTATGTAGCCCACAAACAAATTCTCCATCAGCTGAAAACAAGACCAGATTTTTGCCTCAAGCATGCTTTAATCTCTATAAGAAAAACAATTTTTGGCTTGGTTTTGCACAGAATGATGGCACTACAGAAAGAAATACTGTCTGTGTGTAAATATATCTCTCCTAACCTCTGAGGGTTTGGGGAAGATTTGTATGTAAAGTGTAATTGAGTATTTTCAATAAACCAGTAAACATCAGGAACTCTCACATTACTTGCTTTCATTTTGTTTTGCATTTTGCTCTTTTACTGCTTAAAAACTTTTTCTTTAAAAATTTTCCAGAAGAAACTAAGTAAGGGGAACAGCTTGCAGGGTAAAGAAGCAGTTTTCTCCCTGATATGTTTGGGTTTTCCCCCCCCCCCCTTAGCAGCTGTACCATATTGTATGAGCTGTTACTGAAGTCTTCAGACTGTAGCAAGGCTATATAAACCTTACGGGGAAAAAGGCTAATTCTCCTAGGTTAACTCTCTCAGGCTGGTGGGGGCCCATTCACTGAGGTTCTGATATATAACTTACATAATAATGAGGAGCAAGGGACTCAAAAAATATCAAGACACTGTGGAAGATCTAACATACAAATGTAGGGTCATGGAGCTAGACAGTCAGGACATGACAAAACCTGGGAGAGTATGGGAGAGTATGTGCCCACTAATGAAGTTGAAGGAGGGAACAGAAGAAAAGTTCATATGGTGGGGTAAACATTGTGACCTGAAATTTTTTCATGAAAATTGATTGAATGTTAGAGTTCAAAAATGTACTGACTGAAATTTAAAAGGTACTTCTTTCTTTTAGATAGATCTATTAACAAATAACCTGAATGATATTACAATTGTTTTTTCTTCATATGTATATATATGGGAACAGACTTCCTCAGGTAAAAAACAAACTTGTGAAGAAAGGCTTCTCTAGGATTCTGCAAACCAAAATGTGCCTGAAATTATCATTCTTATACAACAATTTAAGCTTGCCTTGGGCTGCCTTTTTTTTCACTGAAAGGAATAGGAGGAAATGAAACTCCTATTGCTAGTGTCTTCTGAATTATGGACGAATGTGTACACTTACATGCACATGATTCCCATCTTGGATCTTTCCAATTATCTCAGATATGCTTTGGCTTTTGATACACCTACCTCATTTTTATGGGGAAAAAAATAAGGCAATTATTATTAAGAGGGCTCTAAAAGAAAGGAGTGCCAATCAAAATGTAACATATTGAAAAGGTCAAATATTTCCTGTTAATATATTCAGAGTCAGATCTCTCTTTGTTACTCAGCTTCTTCTATGCCACAATTAATTCAATTAAACTAACTTGAAAACTGCGAAGTATTGTCATGGATTATAACCTTAAGAAATGTCTGCATTCTTTCTATCACATTTACTTTAGTTAGCATATTTTAATGATATCTCAAGGAAGAACTGTGTTAAGTGCTCTTGGCTTCTAAAAAAAAAAAAAAATTAATAAATAAGGCAGCTGTTAAAGCATACAGAAAGATTTAGAGGCATTGTATTAAAGATCAATACCCATCCATACAGTGAACTGGACACAGAGAGATAGAAAAAAAAAAATAGAGCAATGGGGAAAAAATTACTTACAGTATGCATGGCTGCATGTTTTCTTCCTTTCAGGAAAGGGTGATGGCCAAATGATGGGTTAGAGGAGATGACAGTATGAAAAATAGAGGATGACTGGGCGACTGTTGTATCTGGCAACGTAATCAACTGACTTCATAACATTAAGCTGGGTGATCTGAACACATTTGAGGTGAATAAAGTTGGGTCATTCCATCATTTCAAATAATGCTAGCATGGAAACTTTGAATGACAAGTGGTACCTAAAAGATGGTAAAATACACTGTTATACAGGCAGCATTCCCATTCTAACTCCTTTAGCCTGTTTCAGAAAATGTTTGTCACTGCCATCTGCTCTGGGCAGTGCTATTTATTGAGGTATGATCTTTAACGCTAGCTTCATATTCTTTTCCCTTCCTACTCTTATAGAAAGCAATTAATTCAGATATAGGCCTCTTGCTTTCTCCTATATAATTCTGCACATGCTACATTTGAAGGGTCTTCCTTTTCATTTGCCAGACTGTAATGGAGGGGTATTAATTAATGCAAGATGGTATTTTTCAAAATTAGTGTTGTTTATTAATTTTAGTATTTAGGAGTCTTGCCCACCCCCAAATTTTAATAATAATCAGGTTCTTTTGCAATGGTCATGGAAACATAATACAAAGGAATAACTGAATCTAGAACAAATAACTATCAATAATACACATTTAACTCAATTGAACTGAAAGAGAAGTTCTTGCAGTCAGTTATACCACTTGTCCACTAGGTGGGCTCAAGGAGCTCCTTTCTGCTTTAAGGCAGAAGGCAATGGTGAATTACAAAAGGCTTTAAGTATTTATTCACAAAAATTAGCTCCTGACTCATGGGGCTGGCCACAGCTTCAGATAGCACCCAAACACTTTCAGGGAGTTCTGTTGGTGTCATCTTAGTCGCTGAGGCTTCTGATTCTTCCTAGGCTTCACATGGTGCTGGGGAAAGGGGCAGATGATCGCTGACCTGATCCCGATTCCTCTGGATGATCTGTGTGTTGCTCCAGGACTTGCCATCTTGGCAGGAGATTTTCATGTTGGCTATGCAGGCCTACTGTGTGGAGGCATTTATGCCTGTTCCTGGTTAACTGGAAGCAGTTTCCAGGGAGGCAAACCCCAAACATCAGGGTTTGTCACGTTGTGGCAGAGTCAGCTTATAGCTCAGCAGAGCGTAGCAAAATGCAATGAGGCAGTGGCAGAATCACTGCCAGAAGCAGAGAGCAGTGGCAGCAGCAAGCAAGCAAGAATGCAATGGCAGAGCATGTTGCATTACCTGCTCATCTCTTTTATCAATGTAGCCTGAGACCTAATGGGCCTTTGGACACAGAATAGCCAATCAGAATGGCAGTTAGCCAAGCTCGGTCTTATTAGGTGAAGTCATAGGCTTGCTTTATCCAAATTTGGGGAAAACATAGGCCTTCATGAGGCAGACACAAGCCAAGTGTGTGTACCTTGTTTGCCACTTGATGTAAACAGGGGCAAAACAAGTCTGGGCAAGCCAGGGTCCTCAGACTCAGTGGCTCCAGGTTCTTTGTCTTCTTTCCTGTGATTGCTTCTCCCCACAACAGAAGGAGGGAGAGCAGAAAAACATGTCTGGGCAAGTCAGGACATGTTCAGGACTATTTTTGCCTGCTTAGGCCTACCATGACAAAGACTAGAACCAAAGTAAGTTAAGATTTTTATAACCCACTGTACCCACTGAGGATAATTGGAATATTATAATGGGAGAAATTAGATCATTGGTTGTGCAAAGAAAATAGTGTTGAAGTCTACATCATTCACTGGTTTGCTAAAATGGATAAAAAGCCAAAATGTAAACAATTTGCACCACTTTGCTCTGGGACACTTCTACTTTTCACATTCCCTTCACTCCACTCTATTATCTTCCACTAACCTTGGCTAACAGAAAACAACGTAGGCTTCACTGCTTGTTTTGTTTGTCTGTCTGCCAAGGAAGAGGGAGAGAAAGAGGTTTTGAGCCCCTTCTGGGCAGTTCTTTTGTCTGCAAGGGAGTTTAGATTTCCATAATATTTCTAATTTGTATATAATTGTAAATACTTGTAAATATATTGTGTATATATGCTTGGAAATTTACCTTGCTTCCAAGTTGTCTGAGCTGGTCTGGTAAAATTTCAATAGTGTGGGGGGGAAAGTTTCTAAACCCACCACACCCCCACACATTTTCCCTGTAAGTGTGAGTCTCTAGAACATGTAGTACAAAGTATTTGTACAGAAACAGAGGATAAATAAACTTTCACAGCTAATGCCATGTTACTGCTGCTGATGCTCAGCCTAGCTACCTAGAATGGGTTCAAATGTTTCTGTCTGGGAACGATTTGTAAATAGGTATAAAATAAAATTATTTTTCTTTTCCAGTGACTTCTGTTCAAACAGGTCTAGCTGCTGACATGACAATCAAATCTGAGCTCTAAACTGTATGAACTGTACTTACAATATAAGTATTTTTCTTTCTTTTTTATTTTTTCATTTTTTCTTCTTTTTCTTTTTTTAATGAGGAAGAATAATAATAATTTTTAAAAATCCATAACATTATGCAAGTGCAGCATGAATGAGTGAAAAAAAGATTATAGCCTTCATCTCTGAAGTTTCCCAGCATAAAACACAGGACAGAGTGAGTGATACACTCACACAAGAAAGGAAGCAGTGTGGCAGGGCAGAATGGCATTTCTGGTAGCACCTGCCCTTAATCCACACCTGGACATCAATCCACACCTGGAAATTGCCACTTGAATACAACTCCAAAATCACACTGAGCAATCTATGAGTAGGGGATTTTTCGCTTTGCTGTATTTCAAAAAGTGACCCACACAAGTCATACATTATTGTTAGAGAATTAAAATACAAAAGAGAGAAGAAAGGTAAATAAACCTTAATTTAAACTCTTGTTGAAGTTGATATTCTACTTTAAAAATTTCCTCTATCAGTGAATTTTTCAGTTTTCCTCGCTGGCCAAGACCAACTTTGGATGTTAAAGCTTCTGAAAAAGATAAATTACTTCTGTGCAGTTTTATCGAGTACATCCAAGTGATGAAGATTTATGAATTTATCCCACTCACCTGATGACTTAGTGATTTAAACCAAAAAAAAAAAAGGCATATGGTCTTTTTCCTCTGTCATAAAAGACACTGAGCTAATGCCAGCAGGCAGCTACTGGTTCCCTGGCTGGTGCAAACATTTTCATCAAGTAAATGCAGTTGCTGCTTTCCTCAGCTCCCTTGAAGGAATAGAATGATTGGCAAGTTTCCCCAGCATTTTATAATCTCTTTAATCTCTCAGAGGGGATGATAATTTTCAGATTGAAAAACACTGCTCAAAGGGAAAAGCTTTCAGTTTATTTGCATGAGAAACTTGAGAATGACAGTCAACTATTTTATAAATTGGGGCTCTCCTGTCTTTTTTTTTTTTCACTGCATGCACTACTAGCTTGTGCTAAATGAGAAAGGACAAAGTAAAAATACTCTGATCCCTATATTCCCTCATAAAGTGTTATGTGAGATTCCTTGTCCAGTTAGGAACATTTAAAACAATGCGGGTGTTTAGGTTTCCTGCACTAGTCTGGGTTAGTTTTCCCCAGTAGATTAAAATGTATAGAAAAACACTCTAAACTCAAAAAGTAGTCACTCCTTTCATGAATGTATTGTTTCTCATTTTTAGGCAAGATTGCAACTAATCGTATTTAGATACAGAAATCATTTTTTCCTTCCTTCCTCTATATTAAAGTCCTTGAACACCAAATCAAACCAAACCAAGACGAAACTCAGTTCATGTTCCTTCTTTGTATTGTTTAGAAGCAGAAGCTCCTCCTGAGCTCTCTTTTTTTGAAACAATTAAAAAAAATAAATTGTAATTTACACAAATATACCACTGTTCAAACATGGCATCTTTGAAAGGCATTGGTTCAAAGACACTGTATTGATTTAAATTGAAATGAATTACCTTTCAGGGGAAATGCATTAACTTCAGTGGAGAGACATGGCAGTGAATATAAATGAAAGAAACCCATTACTTCACTAGACTATTTTGGTCTCAGTTCACATGAATTGTGGCTGCTTTTATTTTTTTTTTTCCTATTTTTTTGTAAACTAAATTGAATCCAAACTGAAACTAGCTTATGACATCGTGCATGTATGAATTTCAACAAGGATGAAAAAAAAATGGAGAAATGGAAGAGATATGAAATATGAATCAGATGGCCTTAAGGTTCCTCCTTTCCCCAAGGATTTTACCTATCTACCTTTATTTATTGTCTGATTTAATAGACGCTTGAGGAATTTTATTTTATTATTTTGGGAGAAGGAAGAGTAAATCAATTTAAGCACTTAATATGATTTCTAGTTTAAATAGTCCTGTGTGCAGACTGATTAATGCTTTTTATTTTCTGTATCTTCCAAGGTAATGTAGCCATGTGATTTTTGTCCCATATTGCTTCTCATACATAATATTTTTATGAGAGTCCCCACTAAAAAGTATGCAGTTCAGGTCAGAATTCTCTTCAAGAATGAAGCCTTAGAGGCACAGGGGTAGGCCAACCTTACGTGTCATAAAATGAACTGTTGGGAAAGACAACCAGCCCGGCTGAACAAAGAGATCTTGTCAGTGCTCAGGTGAGAAAAAGGAGAGTTTACCACCTTTGGGAAGAGGGCACTAAAGTCAAGAAGAGTACAGAGATCTAGCTGTCACACAGAGAGAACATCAGAAAGGCAAAAGCACAGCTAGAACTCAACCTGGCTGCTGCCGTGGAGGCTAAAAATGGTTTTTACAAATACATGAACAGCAAAAATAAAGGGAAGGAAAATGTTCACCTTTTATTGGGTGCAGGGGGAAATATTGCTATTGAGGTTAAGGAAAAGGCTGAGGTACTTAATACCACCTTTACCACAGTCTTTAATAGTCTGACCCAGTATCCTCAGGGTATTCAGCCTCCTGGTATAGGGATGGAGAGCAGCACCAAGTCCCCATAATCCAGGAGGATGCTGTTCATGGCCTGTTATGCCCCTGGACACTCACAAGTCTATGGGGCTGGTTAAGAGTGCTGAGGGAGCTGGCGGAGGAGCTTGCCAAGCCACTGTCCATCATCTATCAGCAGTTCTGGTAGGTGTCCAGCGGAGGTGTCCCTGGAGGCTTGCCATCATGACACACGTCTACGAAAAAGACTGAAAGGAGGATCCAGGCAACTGCAGGCCTTTCAGCCCCACCTCACTATCAGAGAAGATTATGGAGTTGGGTATACTCACAAGGCAAGTGCAGGTTAAAGGAGGGATCAGGCCTGGCCAGCATGGGTGCATGAAAGGCAGGTCCTGCTTGACCAACCTGATCTCTGCCCATTACCAGGTGATCCCCTTTGTGGATGAGGGAAAGGCTGTAGACGTTGTTTACCTGGACTCTAGTGAAGCCTTTGACACCATCTCCCACAGCATTTCTCCTCCACGGCATAGACAGGTGGATTCTTTGCTGGATTTAAAACTGGCCAGGCCCAAAGAGTTGTGAAAAACAGAAATAAATCCAGCTGGTGGCTGGTCACAAGTGGTAGGCTAGGGTTAGGTATTTGGGCCAGTGTGTTGAATGTATTTATTAATGATTTGGGTGAGGAGAACAAGGCACCATCAGCAAGTTTGCAGATGACATTAAGTTGAGGTGGAGTGTTGATCTACCTGATTGATGGGCTGAGGTCAACAGAATGAGAACAAGACCAAGTGCCAGGTCCCGCATTTTGTTCACAACAACCCCAAGCAGTGGTACAGGGAGTTGGGGCAGAGTGGCTGGAAAGCAGCCAGTGGAAAAGGATCTGGGGTTTCTGGTGGATGGCTGCCTGAACCTGTGCCAGCAGGGTGATCAGGTGGCCAAAAATACCAAGGACATCCCGGCCTGCATAAAAAACAATGTGTTCAGTAGGACTAAGGAAGTGTGCTTCTGTATTCAACACTGGAGAGGCCACAGCTTGTGTACTATGTTCAACTCTAGATGCCACAGTACAGGAAAAACACTGAGGTCCTGGAGTGTGTCCAGAGAAGAACAATGAAACTGGTGCAGAGTTTGGAGGGCATGTCATGCAAAGAGTGGCTGAGAGAGCTGGGCTTGTTTAGTCTGAAGAGAAAGCTAAGGAGACATCTCATTGCTCTCTACAACTACTTGAAAGGAGGTTGTAGTGAGGCTGGTGCTGGTCTCTTCTGCCAAGTAGCTAGTGACAGGATGAGAGAAGATGGGTTTAAGTTGTGCCAGATGAAGTTTAGATTGTAAATTAGGAAGAACTTCTTTACTGAGGGAGTGGTGAGGTGTTGAAACAGGCTTTCCAGGGAGGTGGTGAAGTCACCACCCCTGGGGCAGTAGATGTGGCACTTCAAGTTACAGTTTAGTGGTCATGGTAGTTGGGTTAAGGTTGGACTGGATGATCTTCAAGATCTTTTCCAGCTTTAATGATTCTATGAAATGATTCTATGATAATCATTCTATGAAAATAGTATTTGCCTCTTAAACTTGCAAAAAGTCTTGGTGTACCAGAGCAAATAATTTGTATTTTGAAAAGCACATGACAAGAACAGCAATGAGATATATAAATATATATATATATATATATATATACACACACAGACACCACATATACTTACAAAAAAGTAATTTCATGTAAATATTATTTACCCACAGAGGTGAGATCATTAGAAATATTAACAGATGTGCACTAGTCAAGTAAAATATTCAATGATAAAGGCTTTCATCAAGCTGAAGCAAGCAGCCAACATATTTTCTGTGACTTATGACAGGATTATACAGCTACTGTATTATACTGCCCCTGAATTAAATTGTAAGTTAACTTGCAATTTTGGTATCAGTACATACAAATTAAAGCAAATCCCATTTAATATTCCCTCTGTGTTTCTCGTTTACCATTTTGCAATATTTTGATGAGTCTGCATTCTGCTTTTCCTCTTTGGTCTGCGGAAATCACCTATTTTATTATTCTCATATTGAATGTTCATTCTGCAGCTGATTTCTCTTGGATTCCATACAAACAAGTGGACTCCAGCAAGCCTAGAAGTAGGAAACTCTGACATGACACTGAAGGAGGATGGTGAGTGATCAAAGTTATTGCACTCATTTTGAGTGTCTGAGGGCAGCAAACAGAAGAAAGATCTGACTGTAGGGGAGCCAATGGAGACGTCATCCCACTAAGAAAGTGAGTGAAAACAAGCTCATTAAGAAAATGCACTTACTGTAAACTCTTAAAATTCATACCTTCATACTCATGAATCAGCCATGGTCTGAAAATGGTTAGAAGAGTAAATTTTGAGTGCAGAGAACCCTAGGGCAAATTAAACTTTCTTTGTTACCTTTATGAGGCTGTGTTGTCATTGAACTGGTGCATCCAATTAAAGTATAGATATGCAATCACAAAAATCATCAGAAGATAATCACCACTCTATTCATTTTCATAATGAGCACAGTGCAACTGAGTAATCCAGCTATGTTTTAGCATAAGGTAAAAGAGAGTAGATCAAATGATTGGATACTGAGCACTATTTTTCATCCCAGTGTGAGCCCATTGCATTTGAACTCTACCTCCAGAATGAAAAATGATGGTTTGGATTTCATTAATGGCATTTAATAATACACACCCTGATGATACATCTAAAATATAGATTTTAATCCATCACATGGAGCTGCAAGTTCATTAATATATCAAATACATAAATTATTCTTAATACTACCTGTTGGTAGTTCCTTATATGGCTGCTTCTCCAACAAGTAGAGTATATATCAATATTACTATATTTGCAGGGATCATTTAGCTAGCCACTTGATGTCACCATAACCTCACAGAATTATTGCTCTTCATGCATTAACAGGGTGCAAATAAGTGGCTGAAATAGAAATGTGTTTGAAATTAATGCTTTTGTCACTAGTCATACACACTAGATAGATGATGTACATCATTACATTTATTCTCTTTAGCAGAAAAGCAGAGAGTAGCTATAGAAAATCCCATTTTCATGTTTGCACTAAAGATTACATTTAATTAGATAATTCATCTAAGAGGAATTAGACTTTGTATCAAATAATGAAAAATATTGGTGAGGAAAGAGTACAAGTCAAAGCAGTAAAATTGCAAGAAGCTGAAAATCTGTCTTCTTGGGTCAGAACTATTTGTAACTGACAAATAATTTTTTTCTTTGTTGTTATTAGAGACTGTCAAAGTATGCTTAAAGCTTTTGGCACATGTGAAAAAACAAAACAAAACAGGATTTTGTGTCCAACACCATGATTCAGCTCATCAAAAGACCGAAGAATGAAAATGTTTTAATATTGCAACAAAGGGCAGGGTAATACCTTACTTGGAAGTTTCACTTGCTAAAAATTTGATTTTTCAAATATGAAGTATTTTCCTCTGAAATATAGCTGTGCATATTTCAATAACAATAACAGGATATTTTTTATATATACATAAAGTCATACATAATTGTAACTTACAGAATGAGACACTGAGTAAATATCTCAGGAAAAAAAAAATCATAATCATTGAGAAAAAAAATCTGACAGAATTTGGCTATCTTTGAAACCAAACCAAAGGTAAGTAACAATTTTCACAGAACAGAGCTTTGGTTTTAAAATGGTGTACTTAAAACAAAAAGAAAGCAAAGATGCAGTATTGGATACATTCCTTTAACATGTTGGACTGAAAGAAAGAATTGCTGGGAATTAACTTGTGTTTTTCTATACTGTCATTTTGCAGAGGGGAATAAAAAGTGGAAAAACTGAATCCTATTCAGATCTACATTTCTACTTGTTTTCTTCTTTTTTTTTTCCCTACCTCATTTTACTGTGCTTGAATATTTCTTCCTCTGAAAATCTGCAAAATAACTCCTTAATAAGAACCACTCAAACAAGAAGATTACCTAGACCAAGTAAAATCTTAGAGCTACAGAATACATTGGGGTGGGAGGAGAATGAAGACTTTAAACTCATTTTTAAAAGTATGGTGTTGCCTTAATCTTAAATATTTTGAATAATTATAGCAGTTCCAGTCTGTAGAGAGAGAATGAGAATTTGAGAAGGGAAAGCAAAGAAGTATCTATGATGTTTTCCCCTTAAGTCATCATTGAAATCTAAGCCTTAAGGAAATTCTTGTGAACTATGGGACCTGAAATCAAATACATTCAGAACATCCGTAGGACTCAGCATTTTGGGAGAAGCAGAAGGGGAGAAACTTGCTTAGGTTTCCCACCAGGGTTTGCACACATAGATGATTGGGATTTAGGAAGTCATATGTAGCCAGAAGCAGAATGTGTGACAGCTGAAGAATATGTGCCTCTAAAGTCTTTGGGTATGCCCTAGATCAGGCAAAAGCTGCTTTAACATTTTGTATGAAACCAATAATAGTTACACACTACTTAAGGATATGACCAGTTGTTTGATAGGACATGAACATACATATGACAGGATATGAATATGTGAATAAGCATGCACAAATGCTGCATATGTCATAACTACTGGGAAAAAGATTTGTTATGTTTTGTTTTGTTTTTAAACTTGTCGCGGAAGGGGTAATTAGCTACTGCGAGACGATGTTATATAAATATTAATATATAGTTTATTAATATTAAATAATCGGAACTCGCACCACCCCGACCACCATTTAATAATAACAATAATAACAATAATAACAGGCTCTTTGCAACGTCATGGAAACTATGTACAGGTTATAACAGGATCTGGAAATAACTATTAAATATATACATTAACTAAACTCGAATTAAACTGGAAAAGAGAAGGTTTGCGGTCAGTATACCGCTTGTGGCCAGTATGCCGCTTGCCCCCTAGATGGACNAACTGTTGTGTATTTTCAGAACTTACTCTTTTGTCTGGTCTAACTCAGCATTGCTCCAGATACTCAGTGTAGTTCATAGTGATTTGCGGAAGGGTGGAATAGTAACTTATGTGGAATGCTCCACTCTCAGGGCTTCATATGCACCTTCTCTGCATACCCAAGTAATCCACTTTTCAATTCTGGTTGGTTATTCAGCTACTGAAAGACTATGACTGATTTGGTTGTATGTATTATTATGCCCCAGCAAGTGAATCAACAGTTTAAAAGGCAATCAAATTGATAAAACATAAACATAGAACACTGTTATCTAGACAAAAATAATTTACTGTAGCCTTTGTCTTAGCATTCTGGCTTTTAGTAGGATCTAATTTCAGCTTGTTCATTTTTTATAAAACTTTAAGTAAAGTTTTGCATCCAAGGCAATGAGAACATGACAGGACAAAAGCTGGCCAAGCACAGCAGGACTCACATCAGCAAAATCTAAACCAAACATACCTTCGGTTCTAGCTCCAGAGCTCTGCAGGGTATGCCAGAAAACTCGATACAGGAATAAATGGGATTTGGCACCTTTGAAAGTGTAATGATACCAATCTCTTACTTCCTCTCAGTCCTGCACATTATTCCATGAACTTTGTGTTAGTGAGTTGGTGATCTATACAGCAAAGACAGTGGTGTACTTTCTCAATATTTTCCTTGTTGTTGCAAAAGCACCTCATAAGAATACAGAAATTATGAGTCAGTCAGATTCAAACAAAACAAAATGACAAAAAAACAACCCAAAGCTTCTCTAAAAGAAATATGTAAGAGAAAAAACTTATTTTTTTTTTAACTGTAGAAGTCTACCTGAGTTTATTTTACTGTGGGGTTTCACCTGTTAATTCAGTGTTGCACATCGAATGCCAAGGACAGCAGAGGCTGTAATAAACACAATGGCTTAATTCTGACTATCCCATTCCAAAACATAAGATTGATAGAGGGTGTCTACAAAGTAAAAAGAAAGAAAAACAACTGTTAAAACCAAGTTAAAAAAACAACCAAACAAAAACCCACCAATACCACACTTTGGATTTTGCTCTTAATAAGCACTATACTTTGTGGTCTACCTATATTTTCCTTCTAAACATTATTATTGAGGGGTTAATAAATTGGTTGATTGTCTAGTTGAAATTATAATTTACTTTCAGTTCAAAACACAATTTTTGAGGGGGTACAAATTAGAAAAAAAAAATTGTATGCAAGTTGTTAGGCTTTATTTATTTCATTTTTCAAAAACACAACTAATGCTTTCCAGCCTACTAACCTCCAGATTCCTTGTAAAGGAAAAGTAAATGGCAGTCTTATATCCTGAATTGTTTCTGAAAACAAGGATGAGCAGTGGATGTGCTTACTAATATCCAACTACCACCTAGCATAAGATAAAGTTAATTTCAACCATATCTGTTTCTGTTCAACTGGGAACATACCTTATTTTTTCTTTTGTTCCAGAATTTATGTTATACAGCTGTGAGCAATTCTACACATGATACATTCAAGCAATAAGAGTAGAGGAACAGAGATTTTTCTGAGAATTAACAATCTCCTGGGAGCCAATGACCCATAACCTTGGAAAGGGTCATTAACCCCAAAGAAATGTCCAACGTTGAAGTTGTTATCTATAAGAGCTGAAAATATGTGTGTTTATCTGTGGAATAAAAGGGGCTAGGGAGAAAATATGGAATTTGTATTTCTACACCCGACAGTGTCTTCATCAGACCAAGAAAATGGTGCTCCTAGAATAAGAAAATGGGTTTTGCAGACATTCATCATATTCCAGGAATTTTAGTCCATGGTATAATATGATGAAATATATTTGATTATATGGTTCTTGAAAGACTCTGGTAACAAGACATTCTGAGAGAAAAGACTGATGAACGGTTGTGAGGAAAGAGAACAGACAAGCAAAAACTAAACAGATGATGAAGTCACCTGACAAAATGAGAAGACTAAGGCAGAAGACAAAGCATTTCAGGGAGGAAAATAAACTTAGAGGCAGTAGAGAAGCTGACAGCAATAAAAAAAAAAAATTAAAATCTGACTGCAACTGCTTTCATGTTTTGATAGTTTTCTCTATGGACCTTGGTACAGAGGTACCCTGGGCACTAAGATGCAGAACTGCTTAACGTACACATTTCAGCTGAAATTTCTTTTTTGGCTGGCTGGCTCTACTCCAGCATTATCCACCAACCTTACCATTCTATGATTCTATGATTACTGTAATATGTTATTTATTTATTTGTTTGTGTATTTGTTCCTCAAGGGCAGTGTTTTGTCACGGGCAAGTAGAAATTCAGCAATTTTGACAAGAGATTGGAAACCACATTAGACTTCATGGACCATTGAGTTGAAGAGGCTAATCAGAGTAGCAATATGCTTTGTAAAGGGCAGAACACTTAAGAGTCATGGTTTTCCTTCTTTCTCTGATTTATATCCCTTCTCCTAGCATATTGAAGATGTTTTTTATACATTCAGTTACTGCATTCTCTCTACGATGGATGTTTGTTTATTAAATTCCAAGAGTAACAAGATCAGTTTTCTAGATGGAAGTTATGTCTTGAATAAAGGACTTAATTTGAATTGTTGTCATTAAATTTATTGACAGGGAACATGAGAGGATAGTCTGGTGCAGAACAGGAAGCAAACATGTTTTCAGTAATTAAAACTCCCTTGGTATCTATGGGGTATTGCTTCACCTACCCAAAACAGACTTAACTTCTTTGACTGTGGAATTGCCTTAGGGCTTCCAGAACTTCAAAGCCTAGGAGCTTGAGTCTTCTCTGGTATAGCAGATATCGGATGCAAAGTCAAGCTACCCGGTCTGAGATAAAAACCCTGACCCAAGATGCTTCATTCAGCCTGGGGGCATCTGAAAGTGATAAAGCTCTGACACTACGTGGGCCTGCAACAAAAGCTATTTTAAAAATGGATAAAATATTATGTTTGATATTCTGAGGTCTAAGTTTTTAACAGACAGCTTTTCAAAAAAAGCAGTACAAAAAGCCCCTATACAGATGGAAAATGTATTCCTCTCTCTATTAGAAAGGTAGTGGGCATTGGATGTGACTTTTTTATACATTCTATGAAGTACTGTAGCACACCATATGATATCAGGTGTAACATATGTTACAGTCAAATCATTTTTCTTCAGCCTCTTACAGGGTTATGACCAGCAGTAAATGGCGATAAAAATGTCCTGTAAATAAATTGTAGTTTTAATTTCTATTCATGGTAAAAGTAGCATATATTTTGCCTACTATATAAAACCTAAATCCTTGGAGACACAATAAGGGATGATAGAGGAAGATAAGCTTTACAAAACTCTAGCATTTTTTACAGCTAATCATAAACCATTAGCAAGTACATTCATGTATGTTTTGTATTGCTTATTGTGGCCTCACTAGTACTATCAGTTGAAGTTTCTTAACAGTAACACTGTAAACATCACTCAAAAATAATCAGGATGAAGTTATTGATACTAATAAATAATACTAAAAATCTAAACCCAAAATGCAAATTTTTTTATCATGCCTCACAAGGCTTGTAATTAATTTCAGATAGAAATTGAAATTAAATTACACATTATAGTCAGTAGAGGATTTTTGGGAAACACACCAATAGGTCATTTTCCTGAAGGATGTATTTACAGTTTTGTGTTGATAGCACACATGCATTATAGTGCAAGTGCAAGGAAGGGAGTCTGGAAAAACGTGTGATGTGGGTTTGGGAGTTACTCGCCCCCCCCACACTTTGTAACATGACCCAGGCTAAAACTCAGTCGGCTGGAAGTTTAGATGAAGCTCTATTTACAGCNGACATCTTCCCTTCAAAGATGACACTGAGTTTTCTGTGCATTCTTTGTCTTCCTGAAAGACATCTTCCTGAAAGCATAACTACAAGTGTACTATAGCTCTTAGGAAGATTTTAGTTGCTTTAAATGGTTTTCAAGAGGGCCTAAAGATAATAGAGAATTTCTATCAGCAGGTGCAGAAGATTGTTCCCATATTATTAACTCTGATTTTACAGAATAGTTAATAACTTGGGGCATAATCAAATGTGATTTTACACTTGAATATAATTTCACTGACTTGAGTGAAGCACTTTGATCTGCACTGCTGTGAATGATCAGAACATAATTTTTCCAAAATTTTTTGTTTATGTATCTATTGCTTCAAGAAATCCTTAGATTAGCCAAAAGGATAAAAATGTGTTCATTAGTAAGATTTTCTGAGCTGTAAGTTGGAGTCCAAGCACTAGAAGTAACCAAGAACTTCCAATGACATGCTTTCTGTGATGGAGTTATGTGGGAGAATGATATACAGTGTACTCAGCCTGCAAATTCTCACTTTGCTATATTGCCACTGGCTTTAGGGAAGGTGACTTTGTGTGCATTATCCACCTGCATAATTTGGTCTGTTTCAAGGGTGTTGTGGTGGGTTAGGAACTTCCCACCCCCACACTCCCCCAACTACTGAAATTTACCAGACCAGCTCAGACAGCTTGAAAGTGAGATAAAGCTGTATTTACAGCAAAGCTAAACTTACAAAGTCATATACACAATATATTTACAAGTATTTACAATTATATACAAATTAGAAATAATACTGAAAATCCAAATTCCCTCCTGGACAAAGAAACTGTCCAGAAGGGGCTCAAAGTCTCTCTTTCTTTCTCTCTCTCTCTCTCTCTCTCTCTCTTTCTCTTTTCCTTCCCAGATAGAAACCAAAGCAACCAGCAAAGCTTTCTTGTTATCTGGTTAGCAGAGAGATATTAGAGCAGAGCAAAGGAGAAGCCAAGAGAAGAAGCATCTCAGAGCAAAGAGTGACAAACTATTTACATTTTGGCTTTTTATCCCTTTCAGTGAACCAATGAATGATATAGACTTTTTCTTACAATCAATGATCTAATTTCTCTCATTAGAATATTCCAATTATCCTCAAACCAGCACAGGTGTATCCACATATCTAGCTGTGTGTTCATGTTAGTGCACTTCATCTTTTCCAGAAGTAGGTATCCCAAGTCCCACATAATCCCAGAAAAGTTAATTTTATACTTCAAAGGATTCTTGGGCTACAGTCTTCTGCCTCTCCAAACAGAGGCTTGCCTACTTGCTTGAGCAGGAATAACAATCCTTTCTAGAAAGGAAGTGAGGTTTTGATGATTAGATTGGTCCCTCAGTTTGGAAGCAGTTTGACCAAACTCACAGCCTTTTTTGAGTTTCTGAAGAGTTACAGAACCACTGATTACTGCAGAGCAAGTAGCTCTCTCTAGTAGAGTGTGATGGTTTGGGAGTTACCCACATTCCACACACAATGAAAAGCACCCAGACTAGACT
>WBNM01040924.1:11296-22760 GCA_013399055.1 Ramphastos sulfuratus
AAAGGACATTTTGGAGAGGCTGGTGCTGATCCCTTCTCACAGGTAGTCAGAGACAGAACAAGGGGGAACAGCCTCAAGCTGAGACTTGGTAGGTTTAGATTGGATATTGGGAGAAAGTTCACAGCGAGAGTGATCAGACACTGGAATGAGCTGCCCAGGGAGGTGGTTGAGTCACTGACCCTGGATGTGTTTAAGGGTTGTTTGGATGTGGTACTTAGGGATATGGTTTAGACTGAATCTTGTAAAGCAGGATTATAAGTTGGACTTGGTGATCCTGAGGGTCTTTTACAACCTGGATATTTCTGTGATGTTCTGTGATAAGCAAATGGAAGTGCAATATAGAGCTTAGCTAGATGTGAGGGCTCTTAGTATATTTAGATATTATTCAATTTTCTTAGATTTCAACATCTGTGACAGGAACAGGTTTTGACTTCACTGAAGTACATACTTAACACACAACTGTATTTCTGGTTGTTACCACACTACAAATAATAGTTTGTAGTAGTAGCAAACAAGATACTTAAAAGCAGGAGACAAGTATAACCAATATCAGAATTATGCAATGCCAAAATGGCATTAGAAACCAGTCATCTGCGAAACAAATCTCTTTGAAGAGATCATATTATGATGCTCTGGCTTTACTGATTAGAAATCCCATAGGCCAGAAACACAACTTTGCTCAAGACACCAATAATAATTAGTGATATAGAAGTGTAATTATTTGTTGCTCTTTCCTTCAGAAATTCCATTTCAATCATTCAGAAAGTCTTTGTTTATTTACTGCTAACTAGCGTAAAAACCCCAATTTATACCATGAAATTAAAAAATGGTATTGGAGGAGCTACCTTCATGCTGTAGCTCATATCAAGGAGGGGAAAAGAAAGAAGGAACATAGTGCTGCTGTTTGTTAATTAATAATAAGGCAGCCAAGCATTGCACAACACTAAACCCACTCCACTACAGCTGAGATATATGTTTTTTTGTTATTATCTATATTTCAGTCATTTCTAAAAGCCTCTGACTGTAGATATATAGAATTAATACCTGCCCTTGAAGAAAACCAGTATTAATCTAGTGAAACACAGAACAGGGCTAGTGAAGCAGCTTGTCCATTAATGTTATTTTTTTAAAAAAACAAAAACAAACAAACAAAAAAACAAAAAAACCCCACCTCTCTCCTTTCTTTTAAGGATGAAAGCCACTGGATCTCATGTCCTTTACGTATGTAAAATTGTAATTTTTTTTCCCGACTCACATAATTCCCCTATTTCTCAGATGTTATTGTTTTATTCAAGACTTAATAGTTTTAAAAAGTATTCCCATCTTTATTATTGGTCTACTATTTTATGTTAAGCCTTTTACTACAGTTAGTAATAATCAATTTTACAATGTAAAAATATACTAAAATTATCAGAACATAACAATACAGATGATAGATTAGCAAAGTGAAAGCAAAACTAAAGGCAGTGTATGGCTTGCTTGATTTTAGTCGTAATAATATAAAATAAGGTGATTGATTTTCATGATAAGAAAATTCAGAAAGGGAAAAAATATATCTCAACTGAGGAATGTGCTAGAAAATTTACGTAGCTTCTTATCAGAAAGTGTGCTTAAAGACAAACCATTTTTTACCGTCTGTCTAATAAGATAATCTTGCAGTAGCAACAGTTGCACATATTTTAAGACTGTTTGTTAGACATTCAAGTTTAGAATTAGTAAAAACCCCTAAATATGTCTTTTCAAGCTAAAAACATTTATTTGTTTAAGTTTTTTGGTCCCAGAACCTTCCTTGATATGTACTTTTCAAGAATGTATAAATCAGGTGAGATCTTTTTCCTCCATAATAGATTGACCACTTGTGAGTAATCTTCAAAGTAAAGCTTGAGTAATCTGAATGTAATTTTTCTTTGTCATTAATTATCCATATAATCAATTACTTCACAAAAACCTTGAAGCTGTTGCATGTGAATTCTTCATCCCTTGGTTGTACTGCATTGTTCTTTAATTAACCCTCAGGATTTTTTTTTTTTTAATTGTAATATTTAGACGATTTTTGTATTTAGTTTAATTTCATTTATTTATTTCTTCCTTTGAGAACTTTATTCCTCTTTGTCTGTTTTACTGAATTTTCATATTATATCTTGACATTAATATTTGTTTGATACAACCCTTTTTCATGGCCACAAAATATTCTGGAGTTTTTTTCTTTTTATTTTTTATTTTCAGTATATGATCAGAATTCTCTGATGAAAAATCAAAGTTTCATTAATCTGTACACTTCTAATATAAAATTTCAGCTACATATGAACTCACTGTTTTTCTAAATTAGTAATCCCAATTTTGCCAGAGAGCAGATGTTACTTGAAAAGGGTGTCACTTATTCATAAGTTTGTATACTGTGGGGTTTGGTTGGTTGGTTTGGTTTGTTGCTGGGTTTTTTTTTTTGTTTTTTTTTTTGTTTGTTTGATTTTAATTCCTATATCTTCCATATATCTGTATCTCACACTGTTTTAAAAATAGTTATTTCCTAAACAACCCTAAAAGTAAACAAAAGCCCATTATTTAATTTGATTTTAGGTGGCCAAGCCAGACGAACAGTTGTCTTTTTTCATGGTCTTGTCAAAATGGAAAAGAATATCCACCACCTGCAGCTCCCTTAAATCCAACGTGTGCTGTCTGCGGAGCTGCTTTTCCTATTTTAATGGCCACACAGAAAACTTAACCTGATCATATCATGTTCCTAAATAGGAACCTCTTAGTTTGGTACCCCGTTAAATGTCTCTAAATGAGCAGCAAAATTCTTTATCAGCTGTGTAGTGGCTTAAACTTATAATTAAAAAAAAAATAAAAAGGGACACAGGTCAAACCAGATACATTCCAAGACAGAACTACACTGTTTAATTTGTTAGTCAAATACTTCAGATACACCTATTCAATTTATTCTGAGACCATTATATTTTTATTTTGTTTTTTTCTCTCCATTTTTGGTTCTGATTACTAAGCATGTTAATTTTGTCTGTTTCCTAGATAAAATGTTCACATTCTCATGAAATTTACCTTCCATCTATGGATTTGGGTAAAGTTTGTGGACAGCTTTTTAATATTTTATGAACTATGGGAAAAAATTGTAACTGCTTAACAACTAACTTAACTTCATGATGTATTAAAAGCACAGGCATTGAATATCTCAGTGACAAATATAATTTCTCATAAAGACACAAGCAATCTGACAGAGAATGAAATGACATATGACCAAAGTTGTGATTTATAAGCCTCACATTCTGACCAAGGTTACTGTAAGTTTTTGAGAAAATCAATTTGTGTACATTTTTAGCTACTTACTTACCTTCCCATAGGTAAATGTCAATTGACTTTTATGTTTAGAGTAAAATTTAAACCTCTTAGCTAAACAAAGCATCACATTCATTTGTTTTAGGGAAAAAAAAAACAAACAAAATAAAATGGACCTGCTAAACATAGATATTTTCAATCTGGCTATTCAAATACTCAAAAAAGTTATTCTGGAATAGTAATAGAAGGACTGGCTGTGAAAAGAATAAAACAATTTTTAAATGAGATCAGATAAATATATAGATTAGATTATAAAGTATAATTGTGTTTCGTACCAATGGACAGGATTTGTCAGCTTAGTTGTTGTCTCCTAGTTTTTTATGCTATGTTTTCCTTTTGTGCACTCAATATTTTAAATAAAGTTCTTTTTACCAACTATTTTATCATAAATAAGTGTAATTATGGTAAGGGTATGAGTTATTTTTTCCAAATTAATATTGTTTATTACTTTTTATATTAATATATGTAATCTTACCTCACTACTTATTTTTAATCAAGTTCTTTGCACAGTCATGAAAAACATTAGACAGGGGCAGTCTAGAACAGTTAATAACAGAAATAACTAGCAATAATATAACAAACTATTATAACTGGAAAGAGACTCTTGTGCTCGATTATACCACTTGTCCACTAGAGGGATACAAAAGCTCCTTTCTGCTTAAGGCAGATAGCACTTGAATTCAATTAGATATAGAGTTTACCGAGTTTTGCAAAGAGGCTTTTGAGTATTTACTCACGAAAGTTATCTCCAGATTCCTGGAGCTAACTACAGTTTCCAAACAGTAGCCAAACACTTGCAGGGAGTTCTGTCGATGTCTTGNATACTGGAAGGCACCAGGGCTTTTGTTTTCCTTTCCCGCCCTTGCTTCCCCAAAAAACAGGAGAGAGGGGGAACAGGGAAACATGTCTGGACAAGCCAGGATATGTTTAGGCCTATTGTGGCCTTTCACGACAGTAAGGAATTAAAGAAAACAAATCTATTTGGATTCAGCTGTATATATCATATTTTTTGGTTATGTATCTTGGTTTTAGCATGCCAGCTTCTCTACTGTCTTGAGTTACCTGTCATTCATTATCTGTAAAGCAAACCTTAATTATTTGCATTCAGTACACTACCACTTTGCCATGAATTTTCCAGACAGAACTCAGTATCAAAACAGATTAAAAATGTTTAGAATGTAATTTTACTGACAACTAGTAACTCCAGTACAGCTATGTTTACAGTTTATATGTGGATCCTTTTTGGCACGGTTCTGCTTCATTCAGGAGCAGACTCTACCTGATAAGCATAATAACTGGAAATGACTTAGGAAACTTTAGTGATGTCCTTACTGGGGAAAGTCTTTCTTACAAAAGCAGAAAGAAAATGATACAAGAAATATAAGTGATAAGGAAACAGTGAAATGTGACCAAAAATATATATGCATTCATCTTAATTAACAAAATATTGATTCAAAATACAGTAAAACAAGTATGGTGTATTTTACTCATTATATATACAGAGACACCTTAACTAACATGAGAAATTTGAAAGAATCTTTAGGAATGAAGTTTGAGAGCTGTTTAAGCAATTTTACCTGAATGCTATCTGACGAATTAAGATAAAAAGTAATGAAAAATATCAATTCTTTCTTTTTCTCATCAAGTACTTCTTGAAATGTAGGGAGGTAAATTGAAGTCAGAGGACTCTAGGACCGTAAAGACAGTTATTTCATCATTCTGCCTCCATTATCTTACTCTACACCTTTGTGGAGAGGCAAAAATGTTATCTCCAGACATTGCAAGGTCAGGCTGCCTTTCAGATCAGTAGACTCCTTAAAGTGATATTGTTAACTCCCAAGGGTCAGTCAGATAAACTGAGTAGAGATGGAGGATCTACAGGAGAAAAAAATCCTGGATTTCCACATTCCCCTTCCACTCTTCAGTCTACGCTGAACATGAGGAACTGTAGGACCAAGCTACAGATGAGTAAATTGGCAGACCTCAGTGATCAGTCAGTCAACATTAACAACTGTTTTTTTGATTTGTGGATGCTGTGTAAATAGATGCTTAGAAAAAGCTGGACCAGGGTAGTTATTAAATGAGATTAAAGAGTATTATTGAGTGCTTGAGCAAGTTATAATTGAAAAAAACCCAACTCACTAGTTAATTTCTTTAAGGTAATAACAGATACATAAGATACAGTCATATGTTTCACCAATTTGAGATGCACCAGCCTATAAACTTGCTGAAAATTTAGCCTACTGTGAAAACAGAGTGCCTTATGACATACATATAGCTGGGTATGAATCCTATCTTCCTAAATGGAAAAGGTAATTCAGCATTTGCTTCAATCATGCAAAGTGCTCTACAGGGAAGTATCTTTCTGTCTCTTCATCTGTAGGCAGAAGCAGATGAATTTTATGTTGTTACATAGAACAGCAGACTTACCTAACCTGATGGCCACATGTGCCCTTAAGAAACTGTCTATCAATCTATGTAATGATCAGGTTTTTTTCATATTCACCCCCACTATAGCATCCGATTGCCCTCAAAGATATTTAAAGCTAGGAGGCACTTTTCCAAAGCCAATACTGAACACACATCTAAACTGAAATAAATTTGGAACTCTTAAGGAATTTTGGGGTTTTGGTTTGGTTTGGTTTGGTTTGGTTTGGTTTTGATGTTTTTTTGTGGTTTTTTTGGGTTTTGCTTTTTTCTGATTTTATGTTTAGATAATACCAATTTGTTTTTACTGTGCTTCGTCTGTCCAAGAAACCAAATGGCAAGATGTAGCTTTTATGGTCAGCTGGAATCATAGAATGTTTTATTCTTCTGGAGGAGTTTCTGGCCTCCCACCCCAAATTGTGCAGCAGTCCAACCCTGAAGGATTAATCTCTTTGATTTTCTTCTCTGGTTCTGTATTCAGAGGTTTTTTCTGCTTCCAACTAGATGATGGAGCATGATCTGCTTTTGAGATTTCTGGATTTCTGGACTATGGAATAGGACCCCACCTCATTTGAATGTGAGAATATTCACACAGACATTAACATTCTCAACACTGCAACATACCTTCATTTTTTCATATGTAATGTCTAGGAATGGCATGCAGCTGATTAACACTTGTTGACCATGCTGAAACTGGGTAGCCATTGCTAATCTCTCTCCTTGTATTCAGACCACATTCCAGATTCAATTAAAATCTTTACAGCATGTGCTGTCTCTTTTACTTATCAATGCTAATGACCAGGTCCTGAAACCTCCATTATACTGTGAGGTTCTTTTTTGCTTCCCAGAGCTGTGCTACACAGAACTCGAGATAGACACAGCTTGTAATGACCCTTTATGTCCTTAGATTCCAGACCTGCAAGGTCACTTCATCAAACCAAAGCTCATTAAAAAGAAGGAAGAAAGGTGATCTACCATTCTGACCTCGGATATTGTAGCTGAAAAAGCCCTTTGCCATTTATATTTCAACTTTCAATGAGTATATGACTCAGTAGTGGAAGGATTTGTAGCTGACACTCAATAGAAGCTGCTCTCGAATTTTGACAAATCCCATCTTGAGCTAAGAAGAGAAACAGATATTGATCCTAAGTGTACCTAATTCATCTCTGCACATGTAATCCCAAAAGAAAATGGCTTCTATGACCAGAGGGCGTTCAATATTTTTTCCATCTTGTAAAATAAACAGCAGTTATTTTGGTGTGTCTTCATGCATCAGGAGCAACACTGTAAGTAAACAAAACACTGATTTTTTTTTTCCCCCTCTCCTCTTTCCTGAGCAAAGTTAAAAGAATTGCTGGACCTTTCAATTGGACTAATTAAATTTTATAAAATAATTTAGATTGATGAAAGTCTGGAGGCCACAGCACCACAGCTGGGATCTGTTACTCAGAAAGGAAGCTCTGTTACTTTACCATAAAGCTTTATTTCAGCAGAGATCATCTAACAAATTGTGAGGAAATTAATTTCACTCTGATGATCTAGCCTTAGCAGTGTGGTGGCACTTGCACTTTAAGGTAGCTGATTGGTGATATATGGAGAGGTAAGAGATTGAGTTCTGTTGTCAATTACGTATGTGTAAATGTGGACAAATTCTGTTGATTTTACTGGTACAGTTTAAGATATTGTCAGAGGTGAGGATCTAGTCCATGATTTTACTTATTGTTCTTTTTTTAAGAGCATGTCATAAGAATACCAACTGCTAAATATAAAAGGTTTAGAAGTTCCACTGCAAGAGTCATTCATGGCAATAGCTGCACAGGAAGCATCCAACCATCTTAGTTGACAAATACTTCCAGCATCTAAAGCACACTCAACGAGAAGGACCTATCCATGCAGCATAATGTGTGTGAAGTCCTCCGATGTGGGATAAACAGTCTGTTGTGGGAAATAAGCAGTTCAGGCATTTGAACCTGAGTCTTCCATCATTACTGAGTTATTGAAGTTTAGGGACTGCTGGGACTCTTTCCTGACATAGCTAAGATTCACTAAATATGTTGAGTTTCTGTGAAAAGTTTTCATTTCAGTGAATCAGTCTTTTCTGACAGAAATGAAAACAAATGCTGAAAAAATTCCTATCAGCTCCAACAATCACACAAGGGACTGTGTGGCTGCAAAAGACTGGTGAGCTTGGCTGAGTATTTTATAGACAAGTGAGAGGCACTAACTGCAACTCAGAAGGCTTTTGACATTTTAACCACAAGATTGTTATGGGAGGGAAGAAATAAGGAATTTAGTTTACACTTCAGATTTCTAAGGGCATTGTTATCTTAGAAAAATAGGTTAGCACAGTGTACTTTTGTTGAGAATGGATGTCCTACATGTATGCCTCTAAATTTTCGAGATCTGTCTTCAGTTTGTCTTTTTTCTTCCCTCTAGATTTTTTTTTTAATTCAACACTAAATGCTGCTATCAGTTCATTGACATATAGAAAGTATCCTGCCAGTGTCTAGTACTTTTTCCTGCATTGAAATCTCAACCTTCTGGTGACACCACAAAGCCTTAATTCAAATAGGTCTTATGAAAGTTCATGTCCACCAGGAAATTACAATATGTCTGGTTATGCTGAAATCAGTAGAGGAATCTGTCAGCAAAACAAACTCAGCAAGACTACAATCATAATACACTCAAGCCATTCCCAAAGATATTGCCTCTTAGTGAGATAATAAAAGGAGAGAGATGACAGATAGGAGGCAAGATCTGGTGATCTACCAGCTGAAACAGAAACCATACTTGTAGAGATCGGCCCGTGGGACCAAATGAGATTACCAGATCATACCAAAAATTAATGTGCTTATGCAACTCTATGACTCAAAGCAAATTTCATCTAAAAGGAAAGGAAGGGGAAGTTCTGGATGCTCATATATAACCAAGTGAGGGTTCACATTCAGGTGGGAGTCTGTGACTTCTTTCAGAAATATTAGAGAATTATAGAATCATTGCTTGGAAAAGACCTCTAAGATCATCAAGTCCAACTACCAAGCTAACACCACCATGGCCATTAAAACATGTCCTGAAGTCCCATGGCCACACATTTCTTGAACACCCCCAGAGATGATGACTCCATCACTTCTCAGAGTAACCGATATCTGGCCACTCTTTCAGTAATAAAAGTTTTCCTAATATACAATATATATGTCCCCCAGCACAATGTCAGGCATTTCCACTCACTCCATCACTTGTTCTCTGGGAGCAGAAACCCATCGCCACCTCACTGCAGCTTACTTTCAGAGAGCAATAAGGTCTCTCCTCAACCTCCTTTTCTCCAGACTAAATAACCTCAATTTCCTCAGCTGTTAGTCATAAGACTTGTTCTCTAGAGCCTTCATCAGCTTTGTTCCCCTTCTCTGGGCTCACACCAGCAACTAAATGACGTTCTTGTAGTGAAGGGCTCAAAACAAAGCACAATATTCAAGTCACAGCCTCACCAGTGCTGACTACAAAGGCACAATCACATCCCTAGTGCTGCTAGTCAGACTATTCCTGATCCAGGCCAGGATGCTGCTGGCTTTTTTGGCCATCTGAACACAATACTGGCTCATGTTCCAACAAATGTCTACCAGTATCTCCAAGGTCCTTTCCTGACAGGTAACTTTCCAACTACCCTGTCCCAAGCCTGTAGTATAGCATGGAGTTGTTTAGAGCCAAGTACAGAACCCAGCACTTGACCTTGTTAAGTCTTGTGCAACCGATCTCAGCCTATTGATCTAACCTACCTAGGTGTCTCTGCAGACACTATTATCAAGCAGATAAACACTGCCATCCAGTTTAGTGTCATCTGCAAACTTACTCAGTTCTCTTGTCAATCACTGATAAAGATATTAATGACAACTGGCCACAATACTGAGCTCTGGTGAGCTACCACCTGCCAGCTGCCAACTGGATTTAAGTCCATTCACTACCGCTCTTTGAACACACCCATCCAGACAGCTTTTAATCAGGTGAAACATCAACCTATCCAAACCATAAGCAGACAGTTTCTCCACAAGGATGTTCTGGGAAATGCTATCAAAGGCTCTACTAAGGTCCAGATAAACAGCATCCACAGCCTTTCCTTCCTTCATCCACTTAGCAGGTGACTTTGTTGCAGAAGGAGATCAAGGTGATCAAACAGGACTTGTTCTTCATGAACCCATGCTGACTGGGCTTGGTCATATGTTTGACCTGCACATGCTGCAGGGTGGCATTAGGGATGACGTACTTCATGACCTTCACCAGCACTAAGGTCAGGCTGGCAGGTCTGTAGTTTCCCAGGTCCTCCTTCCAGACCTGCTTTTAGATGGCTATCACACTTGCAAATCTCCAGTCAGCTGGAAGCTACCAAGGGATTTCTGAATTTTCAGGTAGCACATGTACAGAAATAATTAGACAAGTGACATCTAAACAAAAAAAGCATCATCATATTAACTCACTAATATTTCAGTTTTAAATGAAGGATTTAGTTATGTGTATTGTGCTCTGAAAGGTGTAAAAAAGGGGATTTATTCAGTGTAATTTTTGTTCGGAAATATCTTGGGTTTATGAGCAGCCTCTGAAATGCAAGGAGCAGGGGAAGCTTTGCATTTCTTCATGATGAAGAAAGCAAAAATAATTGGCAAATTACATATTTTTGGGAGAAAAAAATAAATGCAAAATGTATTTTCTTTTAAATACATAATATTTAAATGCATAATATTTTGTCTTACATTTTTCATACTCAGAGTTTTTAATTATTTTGTTGCTTAGGGCAAGGTTGCTGATGATGCATAATTAAGCAATAAAAGAACTAGATTTTCTCTGAGTTCTCATGAGTCGTTATCGGGAACATCCAGTTACTTTCTCAGCCAGTGTCTTACATAGCCCTACTGAAGTTACCAAAACCCTGCTGCAAAATTGCAGCATTACTGCCATCACAAGCAGTCAGTCCCAGCAGCAGAGCAGGACGTCAATGTTTTGGTTTTTTTTCATTTGATGACCACATAGCCTTTCCATAACCATATAGGCTTTCCATAACCAGTAAGCTCAAAGAAGCCAGCAGCCCCCAGCTGAGTTCCAGTTTCATTCCCAAGGGAGGTGGGAACAAGTGTGGGATGAGCCCCAGGCACTACAGGCTATTTAAACACACTGAGCAAGGCCAATCAAGAGTGAGTCATCCAGGTTTGTCCCAGAAGCCTGCAAGGTCAGTTATTCATAGAGATTCAGCCAAGGTTACAACTCAGCCAAAGACTGTTGTCAGAAAAACTGTGGGTACCCAGACAGAGGCTCCACCAAACACATAGGCATCCAGGCCCCTGGCTGCAGAGAGTGCAGGAGCCGGGCGCTTACAATGGAGAGTGGCAGAAACAACATCTGCATTAGGTGTGAACAGGTGAATGATCTGTTCAGCCTGGTGGCTGAGCTGAAGGAAGAATTGATAAGACTAAAGACTATAAGGAAATGTGAAAGGGAGTTAGACTTGAGGAACCAGACTCTGTAAAATTCTCTAGCTGTGGTGAAGGGCCCAAATTCTATTTGGGACACACATCCTGGATATCCGCCTGGGCACCCATCTTGCCTCCCCCCCCACTCCTCCTTTCCCCCCTTCTTCCCGGGTGGAAGAGGCGGGAAAGCAGACAAAGGGCTTGGCGCCTCACAGTCTGCAGAAGTCACG
>WBNM01040927.1:0-32053 GCA_013399055.1 Ramphastos sulfuratus
TCTCCTCCCCCCCCCCAACACTTTCAGTCCATAGTAGCTACCCTCTGGATGTCCCTGGATTGCAGTGATTATGGACAGCTTAAAACTAATTAGTTACAGAAGATTGCTTGTTTTAAAAAAATAAAAATGTAAGTATTTCATTTCATTTAAATATACTGTGAGACTTCTAAAGCCACAATTTGTTTAATTGGTATTGCTAAACCAAACTGCTTTATACACACTGAGGGTATTAGAGGGTTGCAATCAAGAAATAAATGACTTGTGAGCTCCATTTAATACATTTCATCCTTTCTTTTTTTTTTGAGGCTGATCTCCAAAAAGTCCCAGGAATTTATTAAAACACATGGGAATTTTCACTCAGAAGTGCTGAATGAAGATTGGAAAACTGCTTCGTGCTGAATGAAGATTGGAAAACTGCTTCTGAAGACGTTTCATGTGAAAATTTCCATTTTTCATCAAAGCTATTGTTAAAAAGCATGGGAATTTTCACTCAAAAGTCCTGAATAAGAATTGCAAAACTGCTTCTGAAGAAGCTTAACAAGACAATTCCTATTTTTCATCAAAGCCGTTGTTTGCAGAAACAGCATTTCGAACACCGATGTTAAAAATGATCTTGTGAAGTGAATTTTGCAGTCTCATGAGGAGCTGTGAAAGTTTCAGTTGTCCATCTTCAGCTGACCTCACTGTACTTCCTGAGAGCACCAGCGCTGTGCTCCACTCTTTTGTTGCCACTTTTGGAGGGGTAATTGTTTTCTGATATATACTTATATCCATATATCTCTCTATATATCTCTCTATATATATATCTCCATGTGTGTATGTGTGTATATATATTTATGTGTGTGTCTCTCTCTCTCTCTCTCCCCATATATATATATATATATNAGATATAGAGATATAGATAGATATAGATATATCAGATATAGATGTAGATAGATTAGATATAGATATATAGATATAGATATATCAGATATAGATATAGATATATTAGATATAGATATAGATATAGATATGTATCATGCAGACATAAGAGACCAGCTCCTGGAACTGGAACAGCTCAGTGCAGAAGTCTCACCTGAGCTAAGTAGGCCTGGTGCAATTAATCAGTTTACAGGTCTGCAGCTAGTACAGGTGTACTCATTGCAGGCTTCACATGCAAAACTGATGAGAATTTACTTATGCAACCTGGTGGCTGTGTGCAATTATCCACTGAATGTAATTTACATAGTACCAAATGTGTCTGATGCAACCTCTAAAATGGAGAATTACTAAGAGAGAGCTGCAAGAGGGGGAAAAAAAAGAAAAGAAAAAAAAAAGTAAAATGGAAAACTATCTATCATCTAGGATAACGAATGCATCAATTTCACCCCTTTAATGCTGTATCTTATACCAAAGAAATAGAGGTGAAGAACTAAATATTCACCCTTTGCATTATGCAGTAAGCTTTGGGGTTTTTTTGTTGAGTTCCCTTCTCAAACTATGTTAAGTTCCTTCTTTTCTCTTTCACCAAGCAAATATTAGACATCAGCATGCAGCTCTATTAGCCAATGTACAAACACATGCTAAAAATAGACTTTCCTCATAGATAGCAGCCTGAGTAAACTGCCTTTCTATGGAAAGATGATAACATAAGAAGAATACAAGCAACAGCACCTTTGTGGGGTTGTCACTTCAAGCAGAGTGCTTCATCGCTGTGGTATGTTTATTTGGGCAAGCATTTTTTCCTCTTCCTGTAGAATGAATCCCTTGTTTTGCAACAAATACTACAAATGGTTTGGGTCTGTTTTATATGCATGCATGAAGGCAGTGGGTGGAAATGATCTGGCTAAATGCAAGATTTTCTTAGCGTGAGCTTGAGGGAAATCCAGTATGGCTTTTAAAAAGTCTGAAGCTTTATTTCATTCCCCAAGTATATGATTGGTTGGCATTGCCATAGCAGAAGTAGTGATGCTGTCCCCACAGCTTCAGGGGCAAACATGAGCATTTGCATCTGATTTATGCCCCTCTCCACAGGCTGAAGTATCTAGAAAGAGATCTATATTGGTGTGTGCTCAAAACGTTAGGTGAAACGACGTACACGGTGCTTTACAGTTGCCGCAGCATTAGGACCTAAAGGACATGGATCTCTCATTTTTGTTTCTCTGCTCCTAAACTCAGCTTCCCCTGGAGAGCCTCTGGGAGCAAGAGGAATTGGAAAGTTGCCCTGACTCTCATTCTGCCCTGACACATGCGTTGGTATGCTTCAGAGCAGCCTAGAGGCAGCTTCGACAAATAACATCTGGCAGTTTGCCTTCAAGACTCGCACTTATCCTACGGAACTTTAGGCACACACACTGAGGCATCTTTGGTGGGAGCCCATCAGTTTGTTTCCTCTCTGGGCAAGAAAGAAAGGCAACCACGTCCAAAATGGGCATGCCTGAGGTACATGGGACTCAGGTTTCTTTATAAATTAATCTCATAGAAGGAAAAAAAGAAATGCAGTTACCATGTGAACCCTGGGTCAAGCAGAAATAGGAGGGCAGCTCTGCCATTTCTCCTTTTTTGTAACTTAGGAAGCTTAGCCATCAGCACATTGGCCTCAGCAGGTTTACAGCAGGTTGATGGGTACCACTGGCTTTTCCTGTACAAAGAGTAGCCCAGAGCCAGATGTTTAGAAGAGTCAGAAATGAGCCATCTCTGCACTGGCAAAAGCAGTTTCTATGAAGGTGAGATGCACCAGTTCTCTCCTTTGCTTCGCTGTGAACTTACTATACTGAAGAGTTTCCTCAGACAACTGCACCACATTCCAATTCCTAATAAATCCCTTCTGACTGAAATGAATTAGGTCTGGGAATATGTGTTCCAGATTATTAACCAGCACCTTTGCAAGTAACTTACCATCCACATTTATTAAAGATATTGGGTGATAATTTGTGCAGTGTTCTGGATCTCTCTCTGGTCTAAGAATTATGATAATTAGCGCTCAGAGAGAGGATGTCACTCGTATGTTTCTCAGGGTGCAGAGAGTAGCATATCATTACACTCCTTTTAGATTTGAGATGGATAACTCTAATGCTAGTCCTATTTTTTAACCTTGGCCAGCTGAGTGTGGATGGAGGCTCTGAGCAGGTCAGGAGACCTGTGCTTCATCTCCAACTATGACAGCATGGGACAGCCCACTGCTTGCTTTGACCTGGCCCCTCATTTCCAGTTGTAAATAAGAAAAAAGGTCTGTTAGGCTGGGTTTTAATTTCAGCAATAACTTGCTCAAGAGGAAACACTAGGTTTGATGAACTGCATGGAGCACGAGCCCTACGAGGAGAGGCTGAGGGAGCTGAGGTTGTTCAGCCTCAAGAAGAGGAGGCTCAGGGCAGACCTTATTGCTCTCTATGACTACCTGAAAGGAGGTCGTGGCCAGGTGGGGTTGGTCTCTTCTCCCAGGCAACCAGGGACAGAACAAGAAGACACAGTCTCAAGCTGCACCAGGGCAGGTTTAGGTTGAATGTTAGGAAGAAGTTCTTCCCAGCAAGAGTGATTGGCATTGGAATGGGCTGCCCAGGGAGGTGGTGGAGTCCCCATCCCTGGAGGTGTTTAAAAGGAGGGTGGATTAAGCACTTGCTGCCCTGGTTTAGTTAATTAGAAGGTGTTAGGTGATAGGTTGGGCTGGATGATCTTGGAGTTCTTTCCCAACCTGGTTAATTCTGTGATTCTGTGATTCTGTGGTTCTGTGATTCAGTGAATAAAAGTTACCTTCATTTTCAGCACACGGTCCCAGGCAAGGATGTGATGGTAGTTCAGAGGGTGCAAAGTGAGGCCACTCCAGGAGGAAAAAGTAGAGAAAGTCCCTGCCAGAGGTGGATACAAATAATGGTGCTGGTGCTGTAGAGTGCTAAAAAGCCTCCCGAGATCTTCCTGAAAGATGCAGAAAAGGGCAGAAGATAATACACATCTGCGTTTGGAGACATCAGTACACAAGTCTTAAAATTCTAGGAGAAAATCTAAAAGAGAAGCAAGTTATAAACCCCCTCAGGAACTGAAATTAAATTCTGCAAATGGACTGCCTGCAGTAGCAATCAGTCCTCTAGAATTACCCAAACCAAAGGGCCTACTGATAATGTGGACATGTCAAAGAGCCATGTTCTTCACCTGAGTTATGCCACTCCTGAAATGGTATCTGACATTCTCCTGTGGTTAGATTCCTGTCTTGGAACACAATGCCTTCATATCACCTTCCTAGCAGAGAAAGTAATCTGTGTTGCCACATCTTGACAGGCTGAGACAGTTGGGGCTCTTCAGCCTGGAAAAGAGAAGGTTTCAAAGAGCCCTTAGAGTAGCCTTCCAATATCTGAAGGGGGCCTACAGGAAGGCTGGGGAGGGACTATTGACAAGGTCTTGCAATGACAAGACGAGCGGCAATGGGTTTGAACTGGCAGAGGGGAGATTGAAACTGGATGTTAGGAGGAAGTTCTTGACAGTGAGGGTGGTGAGACACTGGCACAGGTTGCCCAGGGAGGTTGTGGCTGCTCCCTCCCTGGAGGTGTTCAAGGCCAGGTTGGATGAGGCCTTGAGTAACCTGTGCTAGTGGGAGGTGTCCCTGCCTATGGCAGGGCGTTGGATAGATGATCCTTGAGGTCTCTTCCAACCTTACCATTCTATGATTCTATGATTCTATGATCTTTAGTTCTGTGTGCACCCATGCAGACATGCAAAGGACTGTGATAAGTAGCAGCATCAACTCAGTTTTCTTCACCCTGTCCCCAAACTTTTCCTTACCTTATTTCAGAGCTAGTCATTAAATGGTGCACTAATTTCCACGGTGCTGTTTTGGTGAGATGGAAAAATCAACCTTCTCCTTTTGACAACATATTCCTGCTTGACTTTCACCAAAGAGTTAAACAGCCAAGGGCTTTTAGCATCTCATTTGGCTTACACACACAGGCCATTATAACCTGCATAAACAAGGATGACAAGTTGAGATTAATGAAAGTCCCAAAGTGACAGAACAATTTAATTGTCAGAAATCATAGGAGCTGAACTTTGCCAGTGTATTTATGTAAGGCTGCCATAGTCTAAAAACTTCCTTAATTGATTATGACCAATAAGTAATAACACTGGAAGCAGTTTTCTGGTATACAAATAAGAAACGACCCAAAACAGTTAATAGTGATATTAAGATGGATAATTATAAGAATATTAGATTGCTAAAATCAGTTGCCAATAACACTCTGCAAATAATTGTGGTGTCTGCACTAAAAAGTAGAGCAGAGAAAACTGCAGCTCTGAGAAAGTCAGATGAAATGGTTTGGTTGTAGAAAAATGGCTTGCACCAGTCAGGCAGGGAGCCTTACAGTGGACTGGCTACAACAGAATGAAGCAGGATCCACATGGATCTGGAGTGCAGTGCTGCTTTGTTTTGTCTCTCTCCTGCATCACTTTAAGAAACTTTAAATCTTGAGTTTTATTTAAAGAACCTTAACATTCACCAGACACTAGTAGTGTCCCCCAGGGATCAGTGCTGGGCACAGTCCTGTTTAACATCTTCATTGATGATCTGGATGAGAGGATTGAGTCCTCCATCACTAAGTTTGCAGATGACACCAAGTTGGGAGCAAGTGTCAATCTGTTAGAGGGTAGGAGAGCTCTGCAGAGGGACATGGACAGGCTGGACAGATGGGCACAGTCCAGTGCCAGGAGTTTTAACAAGGCCAAGTGCCAGGTTCTGAACTTTGGCCACAACAACCTCATGTGGCACTACAGGTTGGGGACAGAGTGGCTGGAGAGCAACCAGGCAGAGAGGGACCTGGGGGTGCTGGTCGACAGCAGCTGAACATGAGCCAGCAGTGTGCCCAGGTGGCCAAGAAGGCCAATGGCATCCTGGCCTGGATCAGGAACAGTGTGGCCAGCAGGAGCAGGGCAGTCCTTCTGCCCCTGTACTCAGCACTGGTTAGGCCACACCTTGAGTCCTGTGTCCAGTTCTGGGCCTCTCAATTTACGAAAGATGTTAGGATGCTCAAACATGTCCAGAGAAGGGTATCAAGGTTGGTGAGGAGTCTGGAGCACAGCCTGCGAGGAGAGGCTGGGGGTGTGCAGCCTGGAGGAGAGGAGGCTCAGGGTAGACCTTATTGCTCTCTATGACTACTTGAAAGGAGGTTGTAGCCAGGTGGGGTTGGTCTCTTCTCTCAGACACCCAGGGATAGAACAAGAGGACACAGCCTCAAGCTGTGCCAGGGCAGGTTCAGGCTGGATTTTAGGAAGAAGTTCTTCCCAGCATGAGTGATTGGCATTGGAATGGGCTGCCTGGGGAGGTGGTGGAGTCCCCATCCCTGGAGGTGTTTAAAAGGAGGGTGGATTAAGCACTTGCTGCCCTGGTTTAGTTAATGAGAAGGTGTTAGGTTGGACTTGATGATCTCGAAGGTCTTTTCCAACCTGGCTAATTCTGTGATTCTGTGATTATTGTCCCTTTTTGTTCAGGAGGAGTAAAACTATTGCTGTACAAACAGACTCTCATGCACATCTCTCTGATGCTAATTAAGGGGACCAAACCATGGAAATTTTCACTTCTAATCCTTGAAAGAGTTAGCAGGTAGTTCAAAGCTTAAAAGTACAACCCACAGCTCCACGTGCTCATTCACTTGTTGCCTAAATATACTATTGCCTTTGGAGCTCACCATCTCAACTGGGAGCCTGTTCAACCTGTTCTCTTGCCTTCCTATGATCTTATCTCCTTATTTTTCACTTCCATGCATCCTGTCTTATGTTCCACTTAGATCTTCTGGTCAGGCTTCTCCAGTGATCCCAAGCAAATCATCAAATTAATTCGAATGATAACTCTTAGAGAATTGGAATAACTTCCCTTTCATGTTTTTTTTTCTTCTTCTTTCCTTTTTTTTTTTTTTCCTTTCTTTTTCAGAAGGTAAGTAACAACCTGTGCTGACAGTATTCCTCCTTCTAAATATTAAGACTATCTCTTCATTCCAGTAATATTTTACTTAAATGGCTGCCAGGGATGGCTGTATAATTGATCTTGCCTTTGAGCAAGAGAACAGAATATATGGCCTATGGAGTTTCCTACCAGTCTTACATTTCAGTGCTTCTCTAATGATAAAGGAAAAAGGCAGCACTTAATGCATTTCACTCACATCACCTCATAACCATCCCTCCACATGACTAAAGTGGGCATACTGCACCACCTTGCCCTTTTCATTACACCAACATGTGTTAACTCAGCTGTTCCAAACTTCTTCCCATACACAAAACCAAACAGGATACTGTAGCCCAAGCTCTGCCTCAATATACATGAGCTGCTCCCATTAGATCAAAGGGAAAGGTAAATATAGCTGAGGCTGAAATTGCCTCCATATGTCATATGCAGCCTAACTGGTGTTTTATAAAATGATACTTACTGTCACCAGCAATCTGTGAAAACACTCCCAATTTCCACAGGATCTTCCCTTTGCCATTCTTGCCCTAAAAGGTTAGATTCTTTTTTTTTTTCTTCTTTTTTTTTTCTTTTTTCTTTCTTTTTTTTTCTTTTTTTTCCCTTTATTTTTCTTTTTTTTTCTTTTTTTCCTTTTTCTTCTTTTTTTCCTTTTTCTTCTTTTTTTTTTCTTTTTCTTTTTTTTTCTTTGTTATTTCTTTTTCTTTCTTTTTTTTTTTTCCACAGGAATTCTTGCAAGCAGAAAGTCTACACTTAACTTTTCAACATTGAGCTTGGAAGCCTCAGATCCCAGATGCATTAGGTGCTTTTGGAGTTCAGAAAGAAAGTGCCCACATTTCAATTTAGATTAGTTAGACACATCTTGATAAAAGCAGAGTCTTGCCTAACCTTCCTTACTGCTGCTTTGAGCAGGGCATACACAGCACTAAGGGCAAACTCCTTCCTCTCATTTAGCTTCTCCTTGATGAATATATTATCTGCAGGGTTTTTAGCAGAGCTTTTTTGGAAATTGTGAGACAAACACTTTGTGTAAACCATTTTCAGTCAGTAGGTAACTTCAGGCTGCAGCTTGGCTGATGGATTTTGAGAACTGAGTATTCAACATTCATGATGTCTTGGCTGGTCCCTGATGTCTTTTAATTCTTTGATCAGATAAATGTAATTGCTTTAAAAAAAAAAATAGAAGAAGAAGGAGAAGGGAAAAAATGTATGTGTCTTCAAGGACTGGGAAAATGAATTCAAAATGTGCTTTCACAACCAGTTAAGGTTATTTACAAAGAGGCTGGGCTTCTGCAACCTTTTTCCCCTCTAAAATTTGTCATGTTTATTTATAGAATGAGAAGGAAAAGGAGCACAAATCCAATGCCAAAGGGTTAACAAAATGTAGGTTTTTTTTGGGGGGGAGGGGGAGAAGACTCAAGTGACACTTCTCTTGAGCCAACCTAGGCTTTCAAGACTTTTATCATAGTTAAAATCCTCACTGATAACAAAACCAGAGCTTCTTAACCTTCTTACATTACCTCCTCTTGGAAGATTGGGAGCCCAGCTCGTAATAGGGTTGGGAAGGACAAGCTACAAACATCAGGGTTTGGCTCTGGCACTTTTTTACTTGATAAGTCCAAAACAGTCCACTTTGACAGGCCCTTTTATATTGCAAGCTTGAAAAATAACCTATTTAGCATTCCCCAGCCCCAGCACATGATTTCACTGGGAAACTATGCAAAAGATACTTTGGAAATAAATATGCACAAGAAATTACAACTCTGTCTGAATGACCCCCTACCTTGGAATGTCTAGAATTGTGAGAATTATAAGGTCAGGAAATATGTACAGGCCTAGTGCCTCGAAAAGTTACTATTCCTTATTAGGAATTTGCACAGACGTGGAAGCAGGAGTTGTATAAACTAAAAGGAAGTTGTGTTTTTTTTTTTTTTTCTCCTGCTGCTTACATGCCTAATCCTTGACCTATCCCATTTATAGTTTCCTTTAAGATGCTATGCATCCCAAGTTCATTTGTTTCCTCGTAGTCCTCCAGCAGTGATCTTCAGATCCAACCAATCCTGCAGACAGAGCAGGGCTGTGTAAGCAGAAGTGGGAGATTTATACGCCTGTAAAATCATTTATATCACTGCTAACAATTTTGAGCTGTGACTCTACAATTTCCAGGTAAAAGGTATCCTTACTCTCTGTCTGAGAATCTTCAAGGCAGACACACAAAGCTGTGCAGTCTGCTTTACTATAAATAAGAGGTAATATGTTATTTCCAACAAAAAGCATACCATAAACTACACACTTAATTTTGACAGATTGTGCTTTCCTATATATGGTGCGGTCCTGCTGTGCTTTCATGGATCAAACTCCCATTGACTTCAGCTGTGCCTCCTAACAGTGCAATTCCATATATTGCCTTTTGTTATACTTCACACCTTTGGGGATTTTTCCTAATCCTTTTCACTACATAAAAGTACTGCATTCTGCAATATCCAATTCTAGGCTTGCACGGGCAATGCAAAAGCCTCTTAAGAGCTGAAAAGTGCTTGCAAGAAGAAATTCTCTCCATTTCCTTTCCTCTTTAGCCCCCCCCCCCCATCCACAATTCAAATGACACAACTTTGCTCAAAATTAACACTACTACTGCAGCAGATCACCTTCAAACTCTGCAAAGGGAAAATAATTGCTTTTACACTGTAGATAACCTTTCAATGAACATTCTCCTCTGTCCCCTGTCCCCCCCTCCCTGAGCTTGCAGCTAAATTGCATGGTATGTTTATTCTTCTAGTGAACGGGCCCATTATATGACTTAAAAGTGTTAGTGTACACAGCACTGACATGTCCATTACATCCATACACACTGATACCTAGATTAGAGAGAAGTTCAGGTTACCCAATTAAGGATTTGAGCTGGAAACTGAGAAGCAGGAGGGAGTTCTGGTTGGGAGTATTTCAGTTTACACGCAGACAAAGACACTGCCTGTTCTTAGCATATTGGTCCACTGAGTCCAAACAGTGGCAATCAGAAGGAGACTGGGACTGCAGGGGAAGACCCAAGCCCAAATACAAATTCAGAATGTTGGCTCCTATTTAGTCTCTGAGAATTGAAAAAATGCCAGGTCTGAAAATGTAGTCTGGAGGAGGAGTGTGGGGTTAAATTCACCACATGGGTCCTGGGCATGCTTAAGACAGCCTGACTTGGCCCTCTGTTCCATGGTCACTTTACAGTCTGCCTCCCTGCTTGCAGCAGGACTCATGCTCAGGCCAAACAGCACATGCAGCCATCAATGGAAAGCTGAAATGAAAATCAAACCAAACAAACCCTGCCGTACCAGGAATATGGCCCAGCCAGCACTTACAGAGAGGAGACTTTCTCACTCTCTACAACTCCCTGAAAGAAGGTTGCAGTTAGGTTGGGGTAGGTCTCTTCTCCCTAGCAAAAAATGATGCGATGAAAAGAAACGGCCTCAAGCTTCACCAGGAGATGTTTGAGTTGGAGATTAGAAGAAGCTTCTTGACTGAAAGGGTTCCCATAGACTGGAACAGGCTCCTCAGGGAGGTGGCTGAATCCCCATCGCTAAAGGTGATGCAGTGCTGAGGGACATGGTTAAGCACCAGACTTGACAGCGTTAGAGAACTGTTGGAGTCAATGATCTTAAAGGTCTTTTCCAACCAAGACAATTCTATGGTTCCAAGGCTTTTGTCTTTGATGCAGCTCTTACAAGAGGTTCAAGCCACAGTTAGGAATGCTGTGGGTTGTCAGCATTGCTCTACACAGGTATAAATAACTCACATGCTGTGGGACAGCAGAACACCTTTGTAATGGGATGAGGATTTCCATCCCCCTCAAATTGAAATTTACCAGACCAGCTCAGACAGATTGGAAGTAACATCAAGCTCTATTTTACAACAAAGCTAAATTTACAGGCATATATACACAATATATTTACATGTATTTACAATTGTATAAAACTTAGAAATAATACAGAAATCCAAATTCCCTCCCAGACAAACTAAAGAAGCCCCGAAGGGGCTCAATGCCACCCTCTGTCTTTCTCCCAGACAGAAAATAACCAGCGAAGGTTACTTGTCATCTGTTAGCCAAGGTTAGTGGAAGAGATGAGAGAGAGAAGTGAAGAGCTTTGGGGCTCAGAAGCAAAAAGACACAAATTATTTACACTTTTAGCTTTTTATCCCTTTTAGCAAACCAATGAACGATATAAACTTTATAATTACAGATTCACAGAATTAAGCAAGCTGGAAAGGACCTTCCAGATCATCGAGTCCAAACTATCACCTAACACCTTCTCATTAACTAACCCATGGCACCAAGTGCCTCATCCAGTCTCCTCTTAAACACCTCCAGGGATGGTGACTCCACCACCTCCCTGGGCAGCCCATCCCAATGCCAATCACTCTTGCTGTGAAGAGCTTCCTAACATCCAGTCTAAACCTGCCCTGGCGCAGCTTCAGACTGTGTCCTCTTGTTCTGTCCCTGGGTGCCAGGCACAAGAGCCCAACCCCACCTGGCTAGAACCTCCCTTCAGGTAGTTGTAATGAACAATGAGGACCCCTCTGAGCCTCCTCTTCTCCAGGTTGCACACCCCCAGCTTCCTCAGGTTCTCCTCACAGGGCTGTGCTCCAGACACCTCACCAGCATTGGTGCCTNTAAAGAAGCCCCGAAGGGGCTCAATGCCACCCTCTGTCTTTCTCCCAGACAGAAAATAACCAGCAAAGGTTACTTGTCATCTGTTAGCCAAGGTTAGTGGAAGAGATGAGAGAGAGAAGTGAAGAGATTTGGGGCTCAGAAGCAAAAAGACACAAATTATTTACACTTTTAGCTTTTTATCCCTTTTAGCAAACCAATGAACGATATAAACTTTATAATTACAGATTCACAGAATTAAGCAAGCTGGAAAGGACCTTCCAGATCATTGAGTCCAAACTATCACCTAACACCTTCTCATTAACTAACCCATGGCACCAAGTGCCTCATCCAGTCTCCTCTTAAACACCTCCAGGGATGGTGACTCCACCACCTCCCTGGGCAGCCCATCCCAATGCCAATCACTCTTGCTGTGAAGAGCTTCCTAACATCCAGTCTAAACCTGCCCTGGCGCAGCTTCAGACTGTGTCCTCTTGTTCTGTCCCTGGGTGCCAGGCACAAGAGCCCAACCCCACCTGGCTAGAACCTCCCTTCAGGTAGTTGTAATGAACAATGAGGACCCCTCTGAGCCTCCTCTTCTCCAGGTTGCACACCCCCAGCTTCCTCAGGCTCTCCTCACAGGGCTGTGCTCCAGACACCTCACCAGCATTGGTGCCTTTCTCTGGACATGTTCAAGCACCTCAACATCTTTCTTAAATTGAGAGGCCCAGAACTGGACACAGTACTCACAGTACTCTCTTTTTACAACCAATGATCCAATTTCCCTCAATTAGAATATCCCAATTAGCCGCAAGCCAGCACGAACTTTCTCAGCACTTTCAGACTTTTTTTTCTCTCTGGTAAGGTCTGTGCCATGAGTTATTTCAGGTGAATCCCAAGCACAAATTCAGGCTGGGTGGTGAATGACTGGAAAGCAGCCCTAAGGAAAAGAACCTGGGGGTCTTGGTTCATGGAATGCTCAACATGAGCCTGCAGTGTGAGTGCAGCCCAGACAGCAATTGTGTTCTGGGCCACAGCAAGAGAAGTGTTGCCAGCAGGGCAAGGGCGGGAATTCTGCCCCTTTGCTCTTGTCAGACCCCACCTGTGTGCAGTTCTGGAGCCCCCGACACAAGAAGGACATGGAACTGTTGAAGCAAGTCCAGAAGGGAGCCAGAAAGATGCTCAGAGGGCTGCAGCAGCTCTGCTATGAGGACAGGCTGAGAGAGTTGGGGCTCTGCAGCCTGGAGAAGAGAAGGTTGCCAGGAGACCTTGTAGTGGCCTTCCAGTATATGAAGGGGGCCTACAGAAAGACTGGGGAGGAACTATTTACAAGGTCTTGTAATGACAGGCTGAGGGGTAATGGGTTTGAACTTGCAGAGGGGAGATTTAGACTGGATGTTAAGAAGAAGTTCTTGACAATGAGGGTGGTGAGGCACTGGCACAGGTTGCCCAGGGAGGTTGTGGAGCACAGAATCACAGAATGTGATCTTCGATCATATTCTTTGATTCTGTGCTCCACAACCTCCCTGGGTGTGTTCAAGGCCAGGTTGGATGAAGCCTTGAGCGACCTGTGCTAGTGGGAGGTGTCCCTGCCTATGGCAGGGGATTGGATGATCTTTGAGGTCCCTTCCAAGCTAAACCATTCTATGATTCTATGATCCACCATTTGAAGCTGAAGCAGTTGTCAGAGGAGGACACCAATAAAGGCAGCTCTGGCTGCTTCTCTTTTATTTAAAGATGTTGTTACAGGCTTTGACAGTTCAGCCCTGGACATTTAAACATTTGCTTACCGTGGCTTTAGCGAAAGTGATTCTCTGGAGCAATACGAATCTCTAGTTACCAAACATTTACTTTAAGCTCTCAAAAAGATAATCTAACAACATTCAGAGTTTTCTCTTTTTTTTTTTTTTTTTTCAAGTAAAATGAATTTGAGCTCTCCCCTGGTGTGATCCTTACGGATGGCACAGCTAAAACTTCCCTCTGTTATCTCCTGCTGATCTTTCGAATAAAGTCCATTATTACATCAGGTATGTTCACGGTTAGCAATGATTGTTTAATATTAAACACCCTTTGCCAATAAAGCTCCACATATAATTGACTGTTACAATCTTGGTTACAGCTGTTCCAATAATAAAAGCTATAATTAAAATCACATTTGGATTGCTGAGATAATCACTTTGGCCTCACTCACGCAGAAAGTAGTACCTTGTAGCTGTCCTAAAGACCAGAGTGAGGCCATTTCTCCAAGATCAGTGGGAAGATTGCAGAAGCTGCTCCTCTGTTTCAGCTGCTGCCTTCTTTGGGAAGAAGGGGACAAAATGTTGTTGCTTTCAGGCATATCTGAAATCATGGAATGGTTTGGGTTGGAAGGGATCTTAAAGATCATCTAGTTCCAACTCTCCCATCATGGGCAGTGACATCAGGTTATAAAATCATAGAATCATANCATAAAGAATTTCTTCTAATACTCAGTCTAAAGCTACCCTCTTCCAGCTTAAAGCCATCCTCTCTGCTCCTATCACTACAAGCCTTTGTACAAAGTCCTTCCCCAGCTTTCCTGTAGCCCCTGTCAGGTACTGGAAGGTCACTATAAGTTCTCACTGGAGCCTTCTCTTCTGGAGACTGAATAGCCCCAAGGCACTCAGTTTGTACCCACAGGGGAGGTGCTCCAGCCCTTTGTGGTCTCCTCTGGACCTGCTCCAACAGTTCAATGTCCTTCTTGTGTTGGGGGATCCAAAGTAGAGAGGGAGAATCACCTACCTCCCTCATCCTACTGGTCACACTTCTTTTGATGCAGCCCAGGACACAATTTGCCTTCTGGGCTGCAAGCAACAACTGCTGGCTCATGTTGAGTTTTTCTTCAAAACAATCATATTTGTGGCTGGTCAAATTCTTTAGAAGTCCAGGTGAACTTTTGAATGGTGAGACTTAGCTGCAAAACTTATATCACTTTCTTTAACCTTCTACAATGTTTTCATAACAATAGCTTCCCTATAATTTTTCCTAGCACCAATATAGTTAAGCTTCATATACTTGAATTGTGAACCTTGACCTATTTTTTTCTTCTGACATTCTTTCCTCTGATTCTTTCCTACCTAAGCCAAACTTGATAAAACTTTAGGAAGAATACTCATATCTATTTGAGTTTGAAGTAGATAATGGTATTCTTTCCTGATAAATAATATCATTATCTACTTTCTTTGCTGGTGACCCTATCAAAATGCCTACCAAGGAGCTCACCTTTCTTGGATATAATGTGCCAGGGTGAAGACTTAATATGCCATTACTAAGAATGCAGAGATGCTAAAAATTGTAGTGGTTTAGAAAAGCCAATCACTGAATTTAGAAGTGGCACATATTTCCTTGCACCACATAAGAAGCAGATGATAGCCTGCACTGCAGATTAGCTTAACAGGAAATTCTTCTCCTTAAGCAGAAATCCATGATCAAGTCCTCACCAAAGCATAGGTACCTCTTTAAATAGCTGCTGCCAGAAGGCAGGTAAGTGTGGCTCATACTCCAGCAGAAATCTGGATCTGCTGTCCCTCAGACCTGTCACCTGCATGCCAAGGGTCAGACTCATGCTCTGGAATGGAAAAACAGTTCTTTTTTGAACTATGATCATTCTCAAAGCCACCAAGAGATGCAACTCTGGATGTTACTCTTTTACAGGAAGCATCATAGAATCATAGAATTGTCAGGGTTGGAAGGGATCCTAAAGATCATCTAGTTCCAATTCCACTGCTGTGGGGAGGGACACCTCACACTAGATCAGGTTGCTCAGAGCCACATCCATCCTTAAAAACCTCCAGGGATGAGGCTGACACCACCTCCCTGGGCAACCTGTTCCAGTGTCTCACCATCCTCACAGTGAAGAATTTCCTCCTAGCATCCAATCTGAATCTACCCACTTCTAGTTTTGCTCCATTCCTCCCAGTCCTATCACTACCTGACATCATAAAAAGTCTCTCCCCAGCTTTCTTATACCCCCCCTTCAGATACTGGAAGGCCACAATAAGGTCTCCTCAGAACCTTCTCTTCTCCAGACTGAACAGCCCCAACTCTCTCAGTCTGTCTTCACAGGAGAGGAGCTCCAGCACTCTCATTATAGGTCTGTTCACTCTTAAAGAACTATATAAATATATATTAATAACAGCTAAGAGAACCAGCCTGTCTTGTGGCAGATTAGGTGAAGATCTTTAAGCAGTGACTCAGATAGAGGTGACCCTGCTTTAGATCTGCCACCGTCTCATCAAAACCTTCACAGGTGCACACTCCACAAAAGCAAATATATCCTTAACCAAAGACAGAAGAAAGAAAGAAACCATGCAGAGCTTTCTGCTCCTCTCCTCCATTTTTTTCCCCTCCCAAATATTCACCTCAAAGAATTTGCATGTTCACACCCAGGTTGATTTTTTGAAAGGATCACCTGCCTACAACAAAAGCAAGTTCAGCAGATTCCATGCTGCCTGTGTTTGTAAAGCACCAAACAGAAGAGTGCCAGCACATCTTCCCTCTGAACAAGGAACAGGAACAGGGGCAGCTATCACAGCACAAAGCAAGTGGGTTTTGCCTTACAACAAACCATTCCCAACCAAACTTTGGCAAAACCAGATGTCTGGAGTAGGCTCTTGACCATCTTACTGAAGCATTGTCCAGTTTCCTTAATACTAACGTTACAAAAGCCTGGCAGTTCAACTCTTTTTTAAAATAAAGTAAACACACAGGGAAACTAAACACACAGCATGTTTCAAGGGATACAAATAACTGAGAAAAGGAAATGAACAAAGTACCTGCCAGAAGACCAGCTCACTGTCACAAGGACTTCAGCTACAATCCAAAATTTCAGCCAGCACCCACCGGTGTTATTCCAGGCGCTTCAATCACACTGCTCCAGTTGACACCCTCTGAAGAATGCAACCCTTGCACATGAGCATGCAATTATGGCTAGGCAGTCTTGACCACTGGAGGGTTTCTTCACTGCTGGGTCATCCTGAAATATTCCAGGAAAAGATCTGTGGCATCTGAGCTGTCTTCTTTCCTCCTCTTTATCCAGTATCAGTCCCACTGTGGCTGGTTGAAGCTTTCTCTTTTGCTCTTCAGTCACCTATTTAGCCTGTCTTGTGGTGGCATCTGGGGAGGCAGTGTTGGTGGTCCTCAGCAGAAACAAGATGCTGCCAATTTTTGTTCGGATTCCTCTCATCTGAATTGCTCCATACTGAGTGCAGTGATTTAGGAAAGCCCTGCTGATGTGCAGAGCTATTTTGCAGCCGTGCCTTTATGTTCATCTGTTTCACTCAAGTGAGTGAACACAACTGCAAAACAAAACCTTTGCTCATCAGCTTCCTTGCATTTTCAATTTATACCCCCCAAATTGGCATTGAGAACATGAGCTGGTGTTTCTGTAGAAAAATAAAACCAGTCTGGGTTTATGAAGGTAATCATAGAATTACTCCTGCTGGAAAAGACCTCTAAAATCATCAAGTCAACCTAATGCCATCACGGCCTTAAACCATGACTCCTTGTCTTGTTTCTTGAACACCTCCATGGATGGTGACTCCACCACCTCCTGGGGCAACCTATTGCAATAGCTGCCCACTTTTTCAGGAATGAAATTTTTCCTAATACCTAATCTAGACCTCTCCCGGCACAATTTCAGGCCATTTTCTCTTATTCTATTATCTGGTACTAGGGAGAAGAGCCTGAGCCCCACCTCACTCCAATCTCTTCCAACCATGCAAAGAGCATGAGGTCTCCCCTCAGTCTCTTCTTAGAATCATAGAATAGTAAGGTTGGAAGGGACCTCAAGGATCATCTAGTTCCAACCCCCTGCCATAGGCAGGGACACCTCCCACTAGTACAGGTCACTCAAGGCCTCCTCCAACCTGGCCTTGAACACCTCCAGGGAGGGAGCAGCCACAACCTCCCTGGGCAACCTGTGCCAGTTTCTCACCACTCTCACTGGAAAGAACTTCCTCCTAACATCCAGTTTCAATCTCCCCTCTGCCAGTTCAAACCCGTTGTCCCTCGTCCTGTTATTGCAAGATCTTGTAAATAGTCCCTCCCCAGCCTTCCTGTAGGCCCCCTTCAGATACTGGAAGGCTACTCTAAGGTCTCTTTGAAGCCTTCTCTTCTCCAGGCTGAAGAGCCCCAACTCTCATAGCCTGTCCTCACAGCAGAGCTGCTCCAGCCCTCTGAGCATCTTCGTGGCCTTCCTCTGGACTCTCTCCAACACTTCCATGTCCTTCGCTTCTCCAGACTAAACGTACTAGGCAAAATAAAAATAAACTTACATGTACTTCAGAGGGAAAATTAATTTGGGGAAATGCAAAAGAGTACCCTTACAGAACACTGACCTACAGAGGACTGGTAAACTTGTCCTTCCCCTGCCCAGTGCCACACTAGTTACACAGCATAGTATCAGGCTTACAGCATCCTTCTCATTGTGCCATTACAAAGCGCTTGACAAAGCAGCTCTGCTGTCACGTCAGGTTGCATGTTCCTGTTGCCATGTATTCTTAATGTGCACAAGGAAAGAGATCTCTTGGGCCCAGGATATCAAAAGGGAAACAAGTTTCATACCTGGTCACTCAGGTTTCCTGTCAATGGTGAGGCTAACCTTATCTAGTCAGTCCTCAGAGCCTCACAAAGCTCCTTTATTCAGTGGCAGGTCTGAGCCTCTCACTTGCCATAATAACTGACTCACTTCTCCTTGCTCCCCATAGAACAGAATCATAGAATGGTTTCATTTGGAAGGGACATCAAAGATCATCTAGTTCCAACCCCCTGCCATAGGCAGGGACACCTCCCACTAGAACAGGTCACACGAGGCCTTGTCTAACCTGGCCTTGAACACCTCCAGGGAGGGAGCATCCACGACCTCCCTGGGCAACCTGTTCCATCTAAGAAGGGAACATATATGATGCATGTGTTTATGTAGTGTGTACGTGCCCTTGCGGCCAAGAAGGCCAATGGGATCCTGGGGTGCATTTAGAGGAGTGTGGCCAGCAGATCGAGGGAGGTTCTCCTCCCATTCTACTCTGCCCTGCTGAGACCCTACCTGGAATATTGTGTTCAGTTTTGGGCTCCCCAGTTCAGAAGGGACAGGGATCTACTGTGAGAGTCCAAGGAAGGACTATGAAGATGATGAAGGGGCTGGAACACTGCCCTGTGAGGAGAGGCTGAGGCACCTGGGGCTGTTTGCTCTGATGAAGAGAAAAATTAGAGGGAATCTAATCAATGTTTATAAATATCTGAGAGCCGGGGGTCAAGAGGGACGGGACAAATTCTTTTCAGTTGTGCTCTGTGATAGGACAAGGGGTAATGAGTATAAACTGCAGCATGAGAAGTTCCACCTCAACGTGAGGAAGAACTTCTTTACTGTAAGGATCATGGAGCACTGGAACAGGTTGCCCAGAGAGGTTATGGAGTCTCCTTCTCTGGAGACTTTCAAGCCCTGTTTGGATGTATTATGGTGTGACCTGAGCTGGATTCTATGGTCCTGCTCTGGCAGGGGGTTGGACTCAATGATCTATGGAGGTCCCTTCCAACCCCTAGGATCTTGTGATCCGTGATCCTGTACTACAGGGCTCCATTCATCGTGTCTCGTTCATTCGACAGCTTCTCCTATCTGGCACCAAAGGCTGATTAAACATTAACATGGGGTGGGTCCTATTATTTCCTGACTTCCAAGAATCCATTGGTAAATTGAGATCTAGCTGCTAAAAATTTCTGACACAACATAATTTGTATTGAACCCCCTTTCCATGCCAGAATGCCAGCGTTAATAAATCAGGCTGTTCACATTGAATAAATCTATTTAAATACTTATAAAATATTAAAGATGCATTTGGGAAAAGCCTCTAAGGTGATGGTTGCACCCATGCACCTCACAGTAACTAATTTATTAAAGAGTTTGCAAACCTGGGAAGGAAGGGAAAAGAAAAATGGTTTCATAAACCAAGAGCAGAAGCCAATTTTTCAGCTCAGATGATGAAAGGAAGCATGCATTTCTAATCAAAAAGACAGATACGCCTTTTCTCTCCCACCATTCCCTCAACAGCAAAGTGCCTTTTCATCATCAACAACACTCCATTCCTAATGTCTGCTGAGGCCTTTCTGCACCTTCTCCATGCACTAGTAATGTACACACAGCATCCCTTTGAAACAAGAGCCCATTAGCCGTGGCAGACTACCTTTTCACATGAAGTCCTTCTGTTGGTAGTCATCAGCAGAGTGCTAAATCATCCCAACTGGGCATGCTCACATCATGGCAGTGGGATAAACACATATTTAGAGCCCCAGAATGAGAACTGCTTTCCTACCACTCTTGAAGGTGGGTTGGGTTTTTGGTTTTTTTTTTTGGGGGGGGGGGTCGTTTTTAGGAAAGGTCATAAACCACCCAGGGACCATCTAGCTCTCTTCTCTCACCCCTTTCCCTCCTCCCTTAAGCACAGATATTTCTAACAAATCCACTTTTGCTTACACCCAGGTCATCTGTAATTTTAGACCTTCAACCAGCAGCCAGTCCCCTTTAAAGATTACATAGTAAATGTGACCATAAATTTGCCCCACAATAAGAAACGAGTTTGAGCATGCCCTGCAAGAGGGATTTATGTGATTGTTTTCCTTCCAGGGGGCGTGGTGAAGGGATATAGAAACTGTCAGCGAGAGCAGCAAGCGGGGTGATACTTCACAATAGCTACCTGAGTAATGCAAGAGAGATTAAGCCTAAATTGAGGACTGCCATTTCAGAGGACAATTAATTTTCAAGCTGTCGTAAAAGCTCTGTTGACATTTCTCAGCCGAGATTTTTTTGCTTCTCGGTAAGGGTTTAAAGAGCTTTGATCAATGCAAGCAGTGGTGCTGCTGCCATTCTTTGGACTAAGCCCAAAGGGGGGGGTTCCCCCTAGACAAGCTTATTTCTCTGACTTGCAAGAAAGCTATTGTGCATTTTGCTAATGGTGACTTAGAATCATAGAAGGCATTGGGTTGGAAGGGACCTCTAGAGTTCATCTAGCCCAATCCCCGGTGCAGTAAGCAGGAACATCCCCAACTAGATCAAGGGCCTCTGAAGTCTGACCTTGAATGTCTCCAGGGATGGAGCCTCCACTACTACCTGGAAAACACATTCCAGTGTTCCACCACCCTCNTCCACAAGTACCTGACTCAATATCACAATGGGGTTGAGCAGAATATAAAATGAAGAGACCAAACTGTATCAGCTGCCTGTGACCATATTTAGGACAGGGTTTGCTTGCAAGATCTTTTTGCTAGTCCCTTTCTTTTTAACCCCAGCAATCATCTAGGAGCACAATGGCCCATAACTAGGAATGGGGAATCCATTGATCTCTGTGGGTAAAATACTTCTCTGCATCTTCAAGTTGTCTTCCAAGTAACTAATTTTATCACGAGAGATGACAGGTGATGACTCTACATCCAAAAGAAGAAATCCTAGCCCTGCTTGGCAATAATGCCAGAATTGTCTTTTACTTTAGTGACAACAATAATAGAATTATAGAACTGTTTTGTTTGGAATAGATCTTTAATATCAAGTCCAACTGTTAACTTCACACAGAGAAATCTAACACCAAACCATGTCCCAATGTGCCACATCTGCGCCATACCCTCCAGGGATGGTGACTTCACCACTTCCCTGGTCAGCTTGTTCCAGTGCTTGACAGTCCTTCTCGTGAAGAAATGTTCCCTAATATCCAATCTAAATCCTATTCAAGCTCACAATGCAAAGAGATTTGCATTCCCTATTTGGTCAGTGTGGTCTGGGGCATGTTCTTCCAGAGAGTACCCAAATGGAGATGCTTAAGCGAGCTACTGAGCAGCTTAGGGAGTCCAGAGACAAGAAATGAGTGAGCTAAACTTTGGAAAAGGTCTTCTGCTACAGCGAGGCCAATACAAAACTCCAGATAACAGCACCTGGCTGCAAGCATCCCTGTTGGAAGTGGATGGCCTTGCCACTGGGTCCAATTTATTGCCAGTGACTAATTGCCTGTCAAGAGACAGCTGCTTGGTACGAACGTACGAATGTTTGCGTACAGAGATCGAAGGACGAAAGGGTTAATTATCCAACAAACTCAGGCAGAAGGGGAAAAAAGTTCCAAGCTCAGGGAGGTTATCATTGCCTTTTGCACAGGCTGGTTTTAATCACTTTCTTGTACCTCTCCCTGACTTCATTTATCAAGCCTTCACATAAAAGTTGCAAAGTGAGGTTATTCAGCGGATACCTCCATTCATCTCGGATGATTGACCAGGGTGGTTTGCAGCACAAGCCAACCTGGGTGATGGCATTCCTCTTGTTTTCATTGCACAGCCTGCTTTCATTTTCTGCTGTAATTGTGTTTTCACAAAACCATAACCAAGCAGGCTGCAGATCCCATGTTCCAGATTTATTTACAAACACCCCTGACCAGCCCCCTCTACCTTCTCCTGTTATCTGCTTTATGCTGCTTTGGATCTTACCGCCAGGAGTCTGGGGTGGATTAGCACAAGATAGGAACTAGATCAAATCTAACCAAGGGCAGCTAATCAACCCATGTTTCCACTCCTGCTCCTCCTCAGCATAAACCCAAGTACTGTTTCTACACAAACATTTCCTGGGGACTGGTATCTGATATTAAGTATGTCTTTGTGACTTTGCAGAAGTGGTGTCAAACTCAGGCAGGTAACAGAGGTGCTGGCCTTATATTTGATAGAAAGAAGTAAGCTGTTCCATGAGGCAGTGCAGGAGATCCAAGTGAAGAGGCCATGCCTCTCAAAGAGCTGTTCAGAGACCTGGGGAAGATCACCTCTGTACCTCCACATGACAGGCCACTAACGTGAATGAGGCAAGTTACAGACACTCTTTACTACTCAAGGTGAGCATATATGGATGAAGAGCAAGAAGAAAGCAAACAGTTGAACCATCTTTGGACTAATGCAAATAAAATCAAGATGGAATTTAATCTGCTGGTAAGGCTTCAGATCTGATCACAAGGCAAAATGTGATAAAAAACCTTTTTCCTGCCTTTTATGGAAGTAAACCTCCTCTCCCAGAATGTGGATCCCACTGATTACTAACCAGCTGACTTACATATAATGAAAGAGGGGGTTTTGTCTAGCTCAGGAACTACAGGTAGGGCACATGATCATACTGATGGCTCAGAGCTGGTTCATGCCACTCCAATTCAAAACCTGATACAAATTTGTCCATGTACTTCCTTTGGGAAATGTACACTGAGTGAGAAAAAGCCCAGCTGATAATTATGAAGAGCTCATGTTGGCATTCATAGAATCATAGAATGGTAAGGTTGGAAGGGACCTCAAGGATCATCTAGTTCCAATCCCCTGCCACAGGCAGAGACACCTCCCACTAGCACAGGTCACTCAAGGTCTCGTCCAACCTGGCCTTGAACACCTCCAGGGAGGGAGCAGCCACAACCTCCCTGGGCAACCTGTGCCAGTGTCTCACCACCCTCACCAAAAAGAACTTCCTCCTAACAGCCAGTCTAAATCTTCCCTCTGCCAGTTTAAACCCATTGCCCCTTGTCCTGTCATTGCAAGACCTTGTCAATAGTCCCTCCCCAGCCTTCCTGTAGCCCCCTTCAGATATTGGAAGGCTACTATAAGGTCTCCTGGAAGCCTTCTCTTCTCCAGGCTGCAGAGCCCCAACTCTCTCAGCCTGTCCTCATAGCAGAGCTGCTCCAGCCCTCTGAGCATCTTCATGGCCCTCCTCTGGACCTGCTCCAACACTTCCATGTCCTTCCTGTGCTGGGGGCTCCAGAACTGCACACAGGACTCCAAGTACTCCACTGCTCATCTTCAGCCACTTTCTAAGCAAAATGCCTTTCGGATAAGAGGAGCATTTCCATCCAAAGAGCCTGGGTTGGGGAAGAGGAAGGGCAATGGGGCAGAAGAGCCAGTCGAGTCTTTGCTCTATTTAAAGCATTCCAACAAGATTTCAGCCAAAAAATACGGCAACAGAACTGATCACAGGGGGAAATGCAATTAAAATACCTTCCTGCATTTTGCAGCCACAAAATTGTTGGCAAATGGCTGTAATCTGGCCTTGCTGAAGTGGAGGGCATGTGTCAATGCACCAGCAAAAGAGTTTCAGCTAAGCACTCTTCAAGTTAATAACCTTGCTCGAGGATGGTTCAGAGCCTTTTACACCTTCCCTCATAAAAATTGGCATCCACCAGCAACTTTTGTTACTGTCCTTTGCTTCTACTGCAGTGCTGAACCCTTGAAGAGACTCAGTTCAGTGACTGTGTGTGCCAGCTCGGGTGCAGCAGACAGAAAAATTGATGTTTCAGGTTGATAGAGATTCTGTCACTGGTTTTGGTTTTGTTTTTTTTTTTACCCTTGGGTTTTGTTTTTGTCTCTTAATAGGAGACTGGTTTTGTAGATTACAAATTAACTTTGAGCAAGAACAGCAAGCAAATCCATCCAGCCTGAAGCAAGAAGAGCCTTCAGGTGGGTATCAGTAGGCTTGCTTTAGAAGAGCTCCCTGGACACACAAAAGGGAGTTCATTAGGAGTGGTTTGTATCTTGCTGCAGCTATCTTGTTGATGGCATGCTTGTCTTCAATCTCTGTCTGAATCCAACTCAAACTGGAATTCAGACAGAAGTAATAACCAGAGAGGGATTCTCACTCATTTTTTTTCATCTCCTTCCAAATTCCTTGCTTGAAAGGATAGTTCTTAGATTGCACCTTGGACAAAAAAAGTCTTCCACTTTTACTTGTGCCTGGACTGAGATCAGTTTTCCTGACATTATTTGTTTTGTTTTGTTTTGTTTTTTTTGGGGTGTGTGTGTACTGAAGTTGAGCGTTAAGATTAAAAGTAGTTTTTGGTTCTTTCTCATCAGAGAGCTGAACACTTCCTGACCCCTTGGTGCCTGTGTAAGTGATGCTTTGAGGAGTCTAAACTCTTTGAAAAAACTAAGGCTTAAGACCATGAGTGTTATTAGCATTACATGCTGAGAAAGCCTTTGATTGGAATTATTTGGTAACAGTTTTAATACAATGCCTGACTGGAATCTCTTCAGGAGGTAGTTTTATGCCTCTATGCAACCTATAGCAGATTAATTAATAAGTGAAAAGTTTTGTTCTCTCACTGAAATATTTATAACACAGGCATATTTTATCATAAAGCATTAGCTTTTTAGCAGCAGGATTACTAAGTTTACCATCCCATTGAGATGATCATTACTTCACTATTACAAATGTAAACTGAAATCTTACCTTCTGGAAGAGATGAGGAAAAGATTTTGCTGTGTAGTCTTTGAGACAATAAACACTGGGACTGAACTGTAATGGAGAAATGCATCAAATTAAAACTTGGCAAGAGAAGGGGGGGAAAAAAAACCCCAAACCCTTGGGTTTTTCCCCCCTCTAAATTTTTAAAAGACACATTCTCCAGATGTAAGGAAATGAATCATTAAAGAATAAACCTGGTATTATCCCTGTACTGAGTCTAAGAAATGAAGCTGGATTCACCCAGGGCTCCTTTTTCTTTGAGGATAGCAAAGATTAGCTGATTTATGTGAGAAATCTTAACAGAAATTTTCCCCAAAAAGATTTCACAGATTCCCTTGTTTCAGGGGAATAATAAAGGGTGGGGTTTTTTTGGCTTTTTGTTTGGTTTTCTTTTTTTTTTTTTCTTTTCCAGTGGGTACCATCATAAATCAAGACTTCTAGAAGACTTCAAAAATTCCTAAGTCTTCCTGTCAGTTCATCATTACAATCAGAGTAACCTTTGTGTTGCTCGTTTCAGTGTGTTAGCCTATTTTATATCTGCTGAAACCAGCCAGGGGTGGTAATAAAAATCCCTACTTGAACTTTACCCCGTGATGTAATACCTCTTTCTTTGTACTCCAAAATTTTATAGGCCTCCTTTGCTATTGGACCTTATTGAAAACTCATGCCTTATTTGCAGCTCATTATTATCTTTTCAATATTTCTGCTTCTTAAGGTTCCTCATCCCCTTCAACATATGTTTTGAATGAGTACTTTCTGAACTTAGAAATGCTGTGTCCAGCAGGAGCAGGGAGGTGATGGTCCCTTTGGACTCTGCTCTGGTGAGGCCACCCCTTGAGTATTGTGTTCAGTTTTGGGCACCTCAACACAAGAGAGATGTGGAGGTGCTGGAGCCGGTGCAGGAAGCTGGGGAAGGGCCTGGAGAATAAATTTGATGAAGAGCGACTGAAGGAGCTGCGGATGGTTAGTGTAAAAAGGAGGAGGCTGAGGGGAGACCTCCTGGCTGTCTACAGCTACCTAAAAGGAGGTTGTGGAGAGGTTGGTGCTGCTCTCTTCTCAGAGGTAAATAGTGATAGAACAAGAGGGAATGGCCTCAAGCTGCCACTGGGTAGGCTTAGATTGGATATTAGGAAATTTTTTTCCCCAGCAAGAGTGTTCAGGCCTTGGAATGTGCTGCCCGGGGAGGTGGTGGAGTCACCAACCTTGGATGTATTTAAAGGTTGTTTGGATGTGGTGCTTGGGGATATGGTTGGAGAGTAGGGATATGGGTTGGACTTGGTGACCCTGAGGGGCTTTTCCAGCCTGAATGTTTCTGTGATTCTGCAAAGGTATGCACTTGCCTGTTTGAAGGAACTGGCATTGTGTTGTTATCTACCCAGTTTTCTAATTCTCTTGGTCTCTGTCATGAATGCTGTGCTGTCCAAGAGCAAGCAATATTAGCTAAGAGTCTGCAGATCTCACCTGTCTGGCATCCATGGATGACGCAAACAGGTTTAAAGATAGGAGAAGCTAGGCTTGACTTTTCGCTTACTTGTGAAACAGTAGAAGTTAATAAATGGCTGAGGAGGACAGACCACTCTAAACACATGTGATACTCTGCTGAAGTAAATTCTAAACCCCTGTGCTGCTGTATTTTTAATGCACTTGCAAAGTTTCATCTGCAAATTTCATTAATATACTCCTGTAGATCCAGGATGGCTTCTCCTCAGGAGTCACTACTTTCTGGATCATAAAGTTGTCTTCGCTGTAATTTAGGAAACTCTGTGATGATGCATGTTCAGCTGTATTTGTTACTCAACAGATGTCTGGGTAGTTAAATTCCTCCATGAGCTTTTATCAGTACTTCTATTCTGGGATTCCCAACTGGTTCAAGATGTACCTCTCCTGGTCGGCACCAGTACCACCGCTCAGACATCGACGCGCACAGCTTGGGACGGGCTTATTCAGCATGGCTCTAGAGTGGCTGCTTGCCCTGACTGCCACCAGTCACACTGCTCAAGTTGACCATGTTGGCCTGCAGTCAACATCTTGCTGGTTCCTGCTCAAGGAGGACTGGGTTATAGGGGCAGCTAGAGATAGGTCTCACGTTCATAATTCTTCAGGCCATCTGCTGCAGTAACTGTCGCTGCTCTTCCTGTGGGGCTGCTGCCTGGGCTTGCTGCTCCTCCATAAATTTTGACAACACCTGCTGCTTTAGCTATTCCTTCATATATTACATCTACAACAGAAGCTCGAAAACAGGCGCTGCTCGCACTTCATTTAAACAGCTACCTTCCCGGCAGAACCACCAATTCCAAAGCTGCCCCTTCCAGCACTTTACTTTCAACAAAAGAGATGTGATAACGAGTGAACAATGCTGAGGATGGATGTCTCTTCAGACCTACCCCAGGTTCTTCAGCCCTCCCAGCTGCCCTTCCCACTCCCTGGGTCATGTCTTGTGACAGAGAGCTGCTTGTGCCTGCCTTGGTCGCTAGTTTCAAGGACTTCGTGGGATGCATTTAACCTTCTGCCAGAAGGATCAACGCCTGGTAGCAGTGTGGGAGAGTTTTAGGCAAATGATGCTAGCCTGCTCTCTTCCCCTAGGCTACTTCTTTGCATTGCATACTAAGGAGCTTTCCCTAGAGCTGGTCAAAAGAAGTAATATAATAATCTGATTTGCAACTAGAAGTGCTGAACCTGGATCACTATGATTCACAGAGCCATTGTATTAGTTATTAATGAGTATTCAGCCTGCCGCTGGGTACTTGTGAAAACAGTGCCCAAACCTCAGAGTTTAAGCAGTTTTAGCCTGAGTGATATCCACCCAGCAATTTACATGTTGCCATTCCTCTATCTAGAAGTGTTTGCCATTCAAAGACCAGAAAAAAAAACCATCCCAGCTGCTTTTTGGTTTAGTGAGCATTCAGAAATTAATAAACACAATCAAAACAAACGGTTCGTTCTGAGCGCACTGAACAGCAATTGTTCCGTCTGCATCGGCTGTGCTCCTCTGAGTGCTACATTTACAGGTGTTGGAATTGGTTTGCAAAATGTTTCTTATTAAACGGAGGGTGATATTCCCACCTCCTAGCAGAGGCAGAGCTAAACTCTGCTGGAATTTCAGCTAGTCCTGTTTCTGCACTGCAACATCTGGCAAAGCTACTCCGCCGGCTTGGGAAGCCTTGACTCCGTTATAGGCACTTTTCACTCTGTCTGAAGCCAAAGTGCTTCCTTGCTCCACAAAAACGAGGAAGAAAGGAAGGAGGTGAGACAGCCTCATTCGAGTATCCACATCAGTTTGGAGATTTTTGACCCTCTGTTAAGCTTGCTTCCTGGTCACTTAGTATCTGCTGATAAAACGCAGGATTCATTTCACGACACTGCTCCCCATTTAAAAAGATACCACTGCTCCCCATTTAAAAAGATAACACTACTCCCAATTAAAAAAGATAAAATGCAAGCAGAAAGAATTGGATTTTTTTCCTTTTCAACAGCTATGTGGATCTCCTTTGCCTACATCCCTCACCAAGAATCTGACTTCTTCTGGCTAGCTAGCAAACATAAAGTCAAACACCTGTTTACCAGACACAGAGCTATGTGTCTGCCATTGCCAATCCATCTGTGGAACATAAACATAACTTTCACCAGCTGCTTCTTTTAGCATGGGCTGGTAATGGAAGCCATTATAGAGCATATCAACAACATACTTTCCTAATAATCATGGGCCAGATTAACTGGCAGAGTCTCATGGAAGGTGATACTAATTTACACCATCGGAGGACCTCACCCTGCTGTGTTTATTTTCTTCACACTCTTCTCCTTTTAGCACCCTTATTTTCCCTAGTTCCTAGCTTGTTTCTGGTTTTTGTTTGTTTGTTTGCTTTGCTTTGTTTGGGTTTTTTATTTTTTTCATTATATTATACTAATGAGGCAACATCTTGTGGAATAATTCCTGGGCCAGGCTCAAGCACTAATGGATAATTACCTTGGGTACCATACAGCCTCAATACTAATGACTCTGAAGATTCAGAGGTGTGATACTGCAAAGATTCTAACTGGATTTGGGCCAAATGCCCCACTGGCAAAAAAAACCTCTTAAATCTATTGACTTCAGAAGCATGATGCCTGCTGTTTTTTTTCTTGTAGATGTGTAGTAGGCGGTTCAGAAAGCCATGCCCAACCACATCCATGCTCTTTAGATTGAAGTTGAGCTTGAAATCTCACGGTGCAAACAGGAGATCCCTTTTTGCCTTCCATGAAGGGTAGAGCCTTACGACTATAATTAAATTGCTGATAGATCTCCTTATCTCTTGGGCTGCCCCAGGATGCACTAAGGCTGTGCTCTTGATGAGCATTAACATACCTCTTTCCCTGTGTCACATCAGTTAGGCAGGTCAGGATCTTGATGGTGACCCAAGACAACATTCATCCTATGAGCAGGCAGTTCATTTTCCTCTCAGCCTAAAGGGCAGAAAGGCTGCAGGACTTTTTGACTCCTCATTTTCCAGTCAGGAGACAACATGCAATTTGGAGAAGAAATTCCATTAGCACCTGAGGCTCTCAAATGGGAAAAAAAAAAAAACTTGTACAGCTTTAGAGATGGTAAATTTGGGGAAGGCCATCCTGTTGAGTTCAGCCAAGAAACAGCAGCAATTCTTCAGACTTACCCATTCCAATTGGAATTCCAATAGGAATTTTGTGCCTTAGGCTGAACAATGCTTTCCAGGATGTCTGCAACTGCAACTGCAACAACAACAACAAGAAAAAAATAAACACTCACCTTTAATATATTCTGACTTAAAGTGTGCAACCTTGTTTAAAATGCACTGCTAAAGCATATATTTTCATGTATCGTTATGTCAAAATGCATGATAACCAGGCTGAAAATCAAATTATCTGTGTTAAGGTGAATATTACAATGTGACTACTGCCTGCTGTGCTGTGAATGAATCTTGTAAACACAATCCAATCTCTCCCTTCCTCCCCCTCTCACACAAGGAGAGAGACACATGCACGCCCTTGCACAAGAAAAGAGATTCTTCACCTTCTGCCATCCTATTGTCACAGCAGCTCATGTTTACTGTGAGTGACATCTTCAACTACAACTCAGCGTGAGCTTGGGTGTGCTGGAGCTGAACATTCTACCAGGAAAATCAGCAGTGACATTAAAGTTGTTTCATGAATAATGAAAAAATAAATATCACATTGACTGTAGGTACACAAAATGCTTTGTTTAACTAAAAGCGTTTGCGGAGAAATTCCAGGTCTCTGAGGGCAGATACTGTTTTATTAACCCTGGATAGAGAAGTTATTTAGATGGAGCTGTTTTCATTATATTGGTAATTTTCTCAATTATACAAATGAGAGACTTTGTGATCAGTGCTATTAGCATAACACAGACTTCACTTTCACCAACTCAAAACTCTTGGAAAAATCACAAAGCAGCAAACCCTCCAGCCAGGGAGGCTTTCAGCCACCAACATCCCCTATAAGGAGGTTTAAATATGTCTCCCAAGTCCAAATTTGTGTAACAAGAGTTTTAATCATTTATGGGGGCAAAAAGGCTTCAGAGAGAGTAATGCAATTATAGAAGTGTATAATGCTAAAGAGAATTCAATTGTCTCGATGCCATACAAGGCAAGCTCATTACAGGATCCCAGCAAAAAGAGGCTCCAAACATGACTGCACCCTGTCCAGAGCTTTGTTGGCATCATCAGTGTGTGTTCCTGCCAGCCGTCAGAAGTTCAGAATCACAAATTTCTGGGAGAAGAAACAAGATGACTTTGAATTATGGGGTTACAGTGACCAGAGGTTCATATTAAAAAAAAAAAAAAAAAAATGTTATTTGCAATGGAAATGCTATATATTGCCCTATTAAGGGCTGAGCAAACACAGTTTTTATAGAGCACATAGGGCAAGAGAGGTGATTCTCCCCCTTTCCTCTGCTCTTGTCAGACCCCACCTGGAGTACTGTGTGCAGTTCTGGAGCCCCCAGCACAGGAAGGACATGGAAGTGTTGGAGTGGGTCCAGAGGAGGCCACCAAGATGCTCAGAGGGCTGCAGCAGCTCTGCTATGAGGACAGGCTGAGAGAGTTTGGGCTCTGCAGCCTGGAGAAGAGAAGGCTTTGAGAAGACCTTATAGTAGCCTTCCAGTATCTGAAGGGGGCTACAGGAAGGCTGGGGAGGGACTATTGACAAGGTCTTGCAATGACAGGACAAGGGGCAATGGGTTTGAACTGGCAGAGGGGAGATTTAGACTGGATGTTAGGAGGAAGTTCTTTATAGTGAGGGAAAGATTCTATGATTAATGTGTCAGGCCAAAGGGAAAGAGAATCATAGAATGGTAAGGTTGGAAGAGACTTCAAGGATCATCTAGTTCCAACCTCCTGCCATAGGCAGGGACATCTCCCACTAGCACAGGTCACTCAAGGCCTNCTAGATTGAAATTTGTGATCACAAAATGCAACAGACTTTTAATGAAACAGAAATAGTCTTGCTTCCAGAAGTGGAAAACAGTCTCACTACCATCCCTTAATAATAATAATAAAAAAAAAAGGCTGTGTTATTCCCCATTCTTTGGAATGTTTTGTCCATATTCATACCAAGAACCCTGAGAAATGTTCCAAAGTGCCAAAAAATATGAAAAATAATATGAACCACATTGTCAATATCCTACTAACTGCTGCTTATGAACTTATCAGCACAGAAAGAGTTATTCTCAGCAGAAGTTTTGCAAATGCAATCATAAATAATTGGTTTCATCAACGGTGCATCTAGTAAGTAGTGGCTTAGTATTAGCCACTCAAAAGACCAACCTTCTCTCTCAAGTAGACTAAGCAGGTTTGGGGTTTAGCTTTCACTGGGGTAGGCTCAAAACCAGTGGTTTTTTTTTTCCATAAACCTAGGCTTTCCATTTTTTTTTTCCTTTATGACTTTTTTCTCGTGAGTTACAGTTGACTTTGTTTCCTATTTACAGAGAAATGCTCATTTCCTGTTTAAAAAAAAAAACACAACACACACAGGCATTTACCTTTATTTGTTTAACAACATTCTAAATTTGTTTAACAACATTCTAAATTTGTTTAACAACGTTCTAAATGGCAGTAACAATAAAACACACCCCAGTAAACAGAAATAATCCACCTTCTTGGTACTTACAGACAAAGCCTCTACTCTGTCTTATCCTTTGCCTTTAAACAAGACACAAAATTAAGAGCTGGAGTTTAGTTTTCTTTTTAACATGTGCCAACTCTGGCAGGGAAAAAAAAAA
>WBNM01040930.1:0-25544 GCA_013399055.1 Ramphastos sulfuratus
CCTCACCCCTCACAGCAGAGCTCTTCATCCCTCACAGCCCCTCTCCAGGAGAGCTCCTCACCCCCTCCCACAGGACAGCTTCTCTGCTAGCTGTGGCCACATCCTTTGCCCCCCACCCCAAGGCAGCCAGAAGTGTCAGGACTCTTCTCAAGAGCTCTGGCCTGTGTGTGATATTCACTGCAACAGAGGAAGAGAGGCAATGATGGTTTCTGGCTTCCCAGCCTGGATGAGAATCTTGAGCTCCAAAGAAGCCTGAGGGAAGGCACAGGAACTGGCATGAGAGCAAGAGCCCCCATGCTGCTGGTGAGGGGTGAACAAGCAGGGATTTACAGCCAAAGCCTGTGGATTGTTGATGAGAATAGACTGGGTCTCTAGACAGCTTTCACCAGCAAGACACAGAGCTACCAAAAAACCCCAAGCTGAATCTTCCTCTTTCCAGCAGAGAAAAGACAGGAGCTGTACCCAGCCCTGCCAGAATCCCAGGGCTGTTGAGTTTGGAAGGAAGTGACCTCTGGGGATCATCTGTCCCAAGCTTCCTGCCTAAGCAGGGTCAGCTAGAGCAGGCCACCCAGGCCAATTTGCTCATTAGATAGAGATTGCAGAGCCTCTCTGGGCAGCCCATGACAGTGCCTGGTCACTCTCACAGGAGGAAAAGGGTTTTGTTCAGAGGGACCCTCCTGGGGGTCCCCTGCCTGCACTCCTGTCATTGGACACTGCTGAGCAGAGTCCAGCTCCTTCTGCAGTGCCTCCCACCAGGCATGGACACACATGGACAGCCCTTCCTGGGCCTGCTCTCCTGTGGGCTGAACAGTCCCAACTCCTCCAGCATCTCCCCATATGAACATGCTCCAGTCCCTTCATCATCTTCTCAACCCCTTCTGACAGTGGGAACCTGCAGCAAAGCACTGCAGTGAGCCCCAGAAGAGATGCAGGTGCCTGAGCTGCCCAGCACACTGTATTGAGAGAACAGGCATGCAGGTGGCCAGCTGCTGACGAGGTGAGTTACACATCCTGCTGCCCTTCCCCAGAACAGTAACAGCTTTAGAAAAAGCCAAGAGCCCAGGAATGCATCCCAGAGTCCTGAGCAAACTGGCTGCTGGAGTTGCTAAGCCACTCTCCATGTTGCTCAGAAAGCCCTGGCACTCAGGTGAGGTTCCTGGCACTCAGGTGAGGTCCCTGGAAACTGGAAGAAGGGAAACCTCCAACCCACTGCTAAAAGGCAGAAAGGAGAACGCAGGAACTGCCAACCTGCCAGCCTCACCTCTGTGCCTGGGCAGATGGTGGAACAGATCTTCGTAGAAGCTCTGCTAAGGCACACAGAGAGCAGGGAGGTGACTGGGGCCAGCCAGCATGGCTGCACCAAGGGCACCTCCTGCCTGACCCACCTGGTGGCTTTCTACAAGGGGGTGACCACAGCAGTGGACAAGGGAAGGGCAGCAGATGTCATCTGGTCTGGGCAAGGCCTTTGGCACAGTCCTCACAACAGCCTTCTCTCTGAGCTGCAGAGATGTGGGTGCCATGGGTAGAGTGCCACAAAAATGATCAGGGGGCTGATCCCACAACAGCAGGCTGAGAGAGTTGGGGCTGTTCAGCTTGGAGAAGAGAAAGCTCCAGAAAGACCTTAGAGCAGCCTTCTAGTGCCTGAAGGGGGCTACAAGAAAGCTGGGGGGGAACTGTTTCCAAGAGCTTGTAGTGGTAGAATAAGGAGCAGTGGTTTGACACTGGAGCAGGGTAGATGTAGATTGGATGTTAGGAAGAAGTTCTTTGCTGTGTGGGTGGTGGCACTCTGGAACAGGTTGCCCAAGGAGGGGGTAGAGGCTCTCTCCCTGGATGGGGCCCTGAGCAACCTGCTGTAGTTGGGGATGTCCTGCTCATGGCAGAGGTGTTGGAGTAGCTGACCTGTAAAGGTCCCTTCCCAGGCCTGTGAATGACTGCAGGGGCACTGCTGGGTTCACTCGGGCAGATGCCCATGGGCAGTGCTTCTCTAGTCTGCAGCCCAGCAGTAACAGCTGAAGTTTACAAGGTGTAAGTGTGCAGCTTTGCACTGACACTGATCAGCCAAGGAGCAGGCGGTGGCACGGAAAGCACATGGCACAACCTGGGCACAAGCACGGCCTCAGCGGAGCAGTGTTAAGGACATCCAGCAGGAGATCTGTCAGACACACACCAGCAGAGCAAGGCAGAACAGGCTGCCAAGAGAATGCCCCCCTGAGGCAGGTGTCCCCATGCCGCCCTGACCCCAGCTGCTAGGCATACCTGTGTTCTTAGGCCCGTCTGCATACATGGGTCCTGGCGGCGGAGGTGCATTTTGCCATCCGTACTGGGGGTACCCTTGGTACCCTGGCTGGCCTGGCTGGTACGGCCCCGTGGGTCCGGGAGGATACCCTGGGTAGGGGCCCGGAGGACCTCCTGGCTGCTGGGCATAAGGTGGGTAAGGAGCAGTTGGGCCCGGGCCGGGGTAGGGTGGAGGATTTTCGTAGTTCATGTGGGATGCAGAATCTGCCCTGCAGAAGGAAAACAAACAGAAGAACAGTTTTGCTTTGTCTGCTTCAGCCATGACCATACAATGCCCAGTTCGGACTGCTCTCCAGAGGGCCCTACATGCACTGTGAGAAACAGACCTCAAAGCAGTTGCTCGGGCTGTGAGGTTGTTTTAACTCCACTGCAGGGCAGAGCTGGAGCGATTTCAGTGACACGAGTTCAGCTGAGCAGCAGCAACTCACTGCTTTCCAGGCAAGCACCAGCTGGTCACCCCAAGGCACTGCACAGTCCTGCAAAGCAGAATCATAGAATGGGAAGGTTGGAAGGGACCTCAAGGAGCATCTAGGTCCAACCCCCTGCCATAGGCGGGGACACCTCCCACTAGTACAGGTCACTCAAGGACTCATCCAACCTGGCCTTGAACACCTCCAGGGAGGCGGAGCACAGAAGACCTCCAGGACGGTTGTGGAGCACAGAATCACCTGAGGTGATCAAAGATCCACAACTAACAAGGTGATCACCTCCACAACCTCCCTGGGCAACCTGTGCCAGTGTCTCACCACCCTCACTGCAAACAACTTCCTCTTTAACATTCAGTCTAAATCTCCCCTCTGCCAGTTTAAACCCATTGCCCCTTGTCCTGGCATTGCAAGACCTTGTCAATAGCCCCTCCCCAGCCTTCCTGTAGGCCACTTCAGATCCTGGAAGGCTACTATAAGGTCTCCTCAAAGCCTTCTCTGCTTCCACTCATGATTAAACTGCTTTTAAGAGAGATTTAGAAGTGATGTCTTCATGTTGCCGCCAGTATTAAACATGCACAAACGCATCCTTGACAGGAGAGAAGGAACACAGAAGTCCACCATACTTCTGCTAATTGTTACCAGCACCCTGGAGCAAGACTGTGTGTGAAGAATTTCCTGATGAAACTGAAATCCAGCACACTGTGCACTCTTCCAGTAATATGCAGCTGAATCATTATGGAGCCACACAGAGTCTGGACTTTGGGCTTAGCCTCATTCAAAAAGCAACATTAAAGACACCTCAGAGAGCTGATGTTCATAAAGCCTAATGTACTTGTGGTGCAGCCATCAAAGCAAGGCTGCCACAGTAATGCAACTTTAATTAACCTGTAAGCAGCATGACTAAGCAAACCACTTCTCACATGAGGTTTCTGAAGCTTCTCCCCAGTAAAGAAAGAGAAGTGCCCTTAGTATCATGTGTTCAGGATCCACCCTGGCTTCAGCCACTGTACTCTGCTGTTTTCTTTTTCCATTGCAGGGTGAAGAAGGCTCATCCTTCCCCTCTGCTGCACACCTCTTCCCATGCACTTCAGGCACAGGTCATAGAATCATAGAATGGGAAGGTTGGAAGGGACCTCAAGGATCATCTAGTTCCAACCCCCTGCCATAGGCAGGGACACCTCCCACTAGTACAGGTCACTCAAGGCCTCGTCCAACCTGGCCTTGAACACCTCCAGGGAGGGAGCAGCCACAACCTCCCTGGGAGTCTAACTTGCTGACTCGGTTGTGGGATTCACGAGGCAGGAATTATAAAATCTGCAGTTCTTTTATTCCTGGAAAGCCCCGCCCACAACTCCATATAAAATATTAGTTAGGGTTCAGAAATTCGTTCGGGAAAAGTCTTTCAGAAGGATGCTGACAGAGAATTTCGTAATTCAGGAAAATCAGGCAGCTTGGAAAGGTTGCTATAAGAAATAGCTTTGCTGCACTTACAAACAAAGGCAGCCTGGAGCCCTAGGGAGCGCCTGCGCTACTCACGGCCGGGAAGTAGGAATTTGGCGATAGTCCCTCGGCTCCTTGTCGGCAGTCTTTGCAGCAGTGCCTTCAAGTGCAGATCGTGGGGCAGCAGAGGGTGAAGCTGAGGCTGCTCGGCCGCTTACCCACGATTACGGCAGAGGCAGGTCCCTTCAACAGGCAGGCAAGAACTGACGGTCGAGAGCGGGGACTGTGCTTTCTCGTCACCGTTCTTGCAGATGCCCCTCAAAGACCGACTCAAGGACCGACTCCAGGTCTAAGTCAAGGTCCGAGTCCAAGTCTGACGCTGGCAGTCCGACGCTGGAAGTCCGACGCTGGCAGTCCGTCTTAAAGCCCTCTCAAAGTCGCCCGTAGCAGTCTCCGGCAGTCTGCTCCAAGTCTGCTCCAAGTGTCCCTCCAAGTCTCCCAGATAATGTGTCCCATTGCCATATATCTATGCTGGGGCGATTTGCTCTCCCCCGTTCAAGCCTGCGGGGGTGGAGTAAGGTACTTGACACCTACTCCTTTCACATCCCAAACCCCCGGAACCAGAGGTGGGGGGGAGCAGAACAGTTTCTCACCCCATTCAAACCTTCGGTGGGGCAGGGACTTGGGTGTGCCCCGCCACACTTGCCTCCATGGAGGCTTGCTGCTGCCAGCATGGAGCAGGAGACACTGGCAAGCAGGACCCTCTTTGGGTAGTGCAGAGAAGGGCAAGGAGCCCTGCATGCCCAGGACTGCACACCCAGCCCTGGGGCTCTGCGGGTGTTGAGTCCATAAGAGCCCTTTAGCACCTCCAGACTGTGGTGTGACACGGATTGGAGAATTTCACCTTTGTAACTCTAGAGCCAGCCCAGAGAAGTCCTCTGCCAGGCAGGAGCCAGGCGAGCTGAGGCTCTGGGGCTATGTTTAGCTGCAGCAGGCCCTGACTGTTGCAGGGAGCTCTGTTTACAGCTTGCTGTTTCATCAGCTGAGCACTGCCTGTCCCTCCCCAGGGAAGGATCCCGAGGCTCCCTGCTTCTGTACACACTGCCCAGGCCAGCCCTCACCAGTGCGGTGCTGGCTGCCAGGCAGGCACCCCAGGGGTCCCATGCAGGCACCCTGGCACCATGCCCAGGCTGATGGCACTCCAGCCCAGGCAAGCACTGCCCACTCTAAACCACTCCAGGGGCACACCCCAAAGAACAGAAGTGACTTCTCTGCCACAAGGACATGGAGGAGCCTTCGGTCTCGCCAGGCTGGGTCTTCCCAGTCCCCCCTAGCCTGCAGTTGGCATTCACCTGAATTCATTCTAATGCTCCTCTTGCTGTGCCAGCCAGGCACAGTCCCAATGAACTGCCAAGGCAGTGCTGTAACCTTCCAAATGATATTTCTCAATGCCTTTGAGGAGTTGTAGCTGCTTAACCAGTGCTGGGGATTAGAGGAATGCTGTTTACTTTTCCACTGCCAGGCCAGCCAGAGCACTTCACTGCTCATTTCCAGGCAGCCAAGCACAACACGGTCAACTTGAGCTTCTTCACCCCCCTACTACACTGCCATGGCTCTACCAGAGGTGCAATTCTCCCTCCAGAGCCAATAAGGGCAGGTAGTAAGCCCTACAACTCACCTCAGTGCAATGAGCTGGAGAATTGGCACATCACAGGTCAAAAATGTTCATCTAACCTAGAAAACCATCCCAAAGCAAGTTCCCAGGGAAGAACAAGGCCAGAGGGAGTACATGTCTTGCCAGACCCCATCTGCAGTCCTGTGTGCAGCTCTGGAGCCCTCAGCACAGGAAGGACATGGAACTGTTGGAGCAGGTCCAGAGGAGGCCACCAAGATGCTCAGAGGGCTGCAGCAGCTCTGCATGAGGACAGGCTGAGAGAGTTGGGGCTCTGCAGCCTGGAGAGGAGAAGGTTTCCAGGAGAGCTTGGAGTGGCCTTCCAGTATCTGAAGGGGGCTGCAGGAAGGCTGGGGAGGGACTATTGACAAGGGCTGGCAATGGCAGGACAAGGGGAATGGGTTTGAAGTGTCAGAGGGGAGATTGCAAGTGGATGTTAGGAGGAAGTTGTTTGCAGTGAGGGTGGTGAGAGACTGGAACAGGTTGCCCAGGGAGGTGTTCAAGGCCAGGCTGGATGAGCCCTTGCGTGACCTGTACTAGTGGGAGGTGTCCCTACCTATGGCAGGGATGATCTTTGAGGTCCCTTCCAGCCTTACCATTCTATGATTCTATGTCTAGACCTACATCATTGCATACGGCAGGGTAACCATTTGGTGCCCAAGCCAGACAGGGCCCAGGCAACCCACAGAGCCCTCTGAGCTTCCCCACAGCTGGCACACAGCTGCAGTGCCTGCTGCCAGCATGAGGGGATCCAAACCTCCGCTGAGTGGGAAACTGCCTCCTGTCCCATTGGGCTGACTGCAGGAGGCAGAGATCAGCACTCACCCTCCTGAACTTAGGGATTCATCAAACCAAGGAGGAGGGATGTGGCATCTCTGTTCCAGGCCAAAGAGCCCCAGCCCACTGTCTGCTCCTCAGGCAGGAGCCTCCCCCTTGTCTGAGCCCCTCCAAGTCTCAGGCTGTCTGTAGGCTGGCACCCCACAGACAGAGTCAGACACAAGGCATTCAAAGGCAGCAAACCTTTCCACAAGGAATGCACAGGGCTCAGCTCTCTTTGATGATCAGTGCCAAGCTCCAAAGTCACATTCATGGCTTGGGGTGTCCAAAGCCCTCCTACCTGAGCAGGTTTACCTCAGCCCACCCTTCCCAGTGCTCTCCAGTGAGTGCACTCACACACCTCCACTCAGTTAACTCTGTTCAGTACTGCAGCAAGGCTCAAGAGCTGTTGTGATTCTTCAGCCGGCTGTGAGCTCCACTTCAGGCAGTGGGTATCTTACTCTCAGCCACCACAATGCTCCTTGCCACAGGGACTTGTGCTGGGATCCCTGGGGGCCACCTCCCACCCTCAGGGTTGGCCATTTGCTCCTTTCTGTGCTGGTTTGAGGCTAACTGGAATATCTGAATGAAAAAAAATTATAGGCTGTGAAAAGCAAACAGTGGTGATGTCTGCTGCACTCATAGGTTTGCTGAGATGTGCAAGAACAAGAAAACAAACAGAGATAACGGACACAGAGAATCTGTCTCTCTAGCTGTGGGTTTGGTCTGCTGGCCTCTCTGCTAACCCAACTAGCCACTCTGCTTCTAACTCCCCTTGCCCATCCTCCAGACTCATCTTGCATATAAGGCAAACCCTGGGGTAAGGCAGAGGGGTGGGAAGAAGGTAGAAGGGTGGTTGGGAGCCCCTGCTGGGGACTCTGATTTCTGGGTGGGGGATTGTGTTTCTGTATTACCTTTAACTTGAATATGTCTGTAACTGTTCCTGTCTATTGTGTATATCTCTGTTTGGATATTGTGTATATCTCTGTTTGGATATTGTGTATATCTCTGTTTGGATATTGTGCTAAGCTGTAAATAGAGCTTCAGTCCTTAACTTCCGGCTGGCTGAGTCTAGTCTGGGATTTTCAGTGTGGAGGGGCAGGGAACTCCCAAACCATCACACCTTCCCTGCCTCCTTTGGTCCTCAAGCAGGACACCTGCCACTGCCCTGTGGCTGCCTGGTTTCTGTACAAGCACCCAGACCAAAAAGCCTCCAGGGAGCTGAGACAGCTGCTGGTGGAACCTCACGGGTAGGAAAGCAGCTCTGCAGGAAGGTCTGAGATGGGTACCAGTGCGCAGACAGGAGTTACAGATCCAAGTGTGACAATGGCTTGAGCAAACAGGGAAATGGTGGAGGGGGAATAAGAAGGAAGTATCAGTGCTCCTTGTTCCACAGCTCTGGCCCAGCCAGGGCAGAGCAGCTGCTCAGCACCTGGGCTGCTGTGTGGGACAGGGACAGAGCAGAACACTGAGCAGTGTGCTCAACACCAGGTAGATGCCTGGGCAGAGGCCTCAGAAGAACAGAACAGTGGAAAAGCTGAATAGGGTTAAGAAGTGTACCTTCCACCTGGGCAAAAGTCACTTTTCCTCCATGCCTGAGGGTAAAGTAACACGACTGAGATTAGACAAGGAGAGAGCAGCTGACACGAGCAGTCTCATGACAAGGGAGGAAACTCCTGAGCAGCTCACAAAGGCATTCAACAAGCCGGGAGCTGGCTGCAGAAACCCAGAGGCCCTAAGCACTGCCCCAGCCCAGCTGTGGGGGTCAGCCTTCTCACGATGGTCTTTGTCTTCACTCAGACTCTTGGGAGGCATTTTCCCTTGTCCCCCACTTCCACTGTCAGTCACTGCCAAGCACACAGCCTTCCCTGCTTCACACAGAGTGCCAGGGGCTGGGAGGGACCTCCAAAGCTCCTCCGGCCCAACCCCTGACAGAGCAGGAGCACCCAGAGCAGATCACACAGGAACACATGCAGGTGGGCCTTGAATATCTCCAGCAGGAGACTCCACAACCCCCCTGAGCAGCCTGTTCCAGGGTTCCATCACCCTCACAGATAAAAATTTCTTCCTCATGTTTCCATGGAAGTTCCTATGCCTCGACTCCCACCATTGCCCCTCGTGCTGTCACAGCATTGCCCAGCACAGCCTCAGCTCTCTCAGGCTCTCCTCATAAGGAGGATCTTCCACTCCCTTCAGCATCTTTGTGGCTCTGTGCTGGATTCTCTCAAGCAGTTCCCTGAGATTCATCTTGAACTGAGAGGCCCAAAATTGGACACAGTATTGCAGATGTGGCCTCACCAGAGCAGAGGGAGAGGAGAACCTCTGCCAGCCTACTCACCACAGCCCTTCCAATCCACCCCAGGATGGCACTGGCCATCCTGGCGACCAGCGCACATTGCTGGCTCATGGTCCACCTCTCAGCCACCCACACTCCCAGGGCCTTTTCCCCCTTACTGCTCTCTGGCAGGTCAGTTCCCACCCTACACTGGTTCCTGGGGTTGTTCTTTCCCAGGCGCCAGACTCTACCCTTGCCCTTGTTGGATTCCATTTCTCCCTGCCCAGCTCTCCAGCCTAAGCCTCACTGAATGGCAGCACAGCCCTCTGATGTGTCACCACTCCACCCAGCTTTGTGTCATCGACAAACCTGTTGGCAGTGCCCTCTGTGCCCTCAGCCAGGTCATTGATGACTATACTGAACAGCACTGATCCCAGTGCTGACCCCTGAGGGACTCCACTAGTCACAGCCTCCAACTGGACTCCATCCCATTGACCACAGCTCTCTGGCTTCTTCCCTTCAGCCAGTTCTCACCCACCTCACTCCCTGACCATCCAGGCCACACTGCCTCAGGTTAGCCAGAAGGCTGCTGTGGGAGACAGTGCCAGATGCTTTACTGAAATCAAGACAAACCACAGCCACTGCTCTGCCATCACCTATCCACCTGCTCATGTCCTCATACTTGCCCTTTCTGAACCCTGTGACAGTGTTTATGTTTTCTCACAAACTCACACTGTGCTAGCCCCAGTTACTCACCTGGGTATCTGTTTGCAAGGCAGAGCCTTGAATCACGAAGCAGATACTTCTCAGAGACACAGTTTTGCTCCCAGTCAAACCCCAGCTAGTAATTCCATGAGAGCTGCAACCAAAACCAGCTCCCGGGAGCTTGTGTCAGGGCACATACCTGTGGCTTTCCCAATGAGGCAAGGCTCCAAGCAAGCAGCCAACCATTCAATACATCCCTTTGTTACTCAGGGCACTGCAGGAGGTCCATCGGGCAGAGCCTCACCAGATGTGAAACCTCATTTAACGCTAAGCCCAGCACTGAGATTTCCCTGATTGTAACTAAGCACCTGCCCTGCCTGTTGCTGGTTATCAGTGGAAAAACTGCTGGTCCCCTTGGGGAGGCTGAAAACATTCTGTTCCTTTCTCCCCCATCCCCTTAGTACTTCTGCTAAGAGGTTCGTTAAGATCTCGTTAAGTTTCCCTAAGCTATCTTCCAACCCCTTTGTTGCACACCGCCGAGCTAATGCCACTTGCCCTGCCCGGGCAGAAGGGTTTGGCATTTCACAAGCAGCTCTCCGTGCCCCAGAAGCCTGCGCTGGCTGCCACTAGGGCTGCAAAGGAGCTCGCTGAAGCGACACACACACTGCATCAGGCAGGGAGTACAGATGGCACTAGACGAGCATGGTAGACACATGGAGATACTAATACGCCAGAACCAGCACCCCGGGTGAGAACTGAAGCTCCTCTCCATCTGTAACCCATCTGAGGTGCAAGGACACAGCTCTGACACCTCATACACTAGACATGTGTGTCTATATTTGGTATTTTCAACCAGTCCATCATTAAGCTTTGAGAATCCCTACTTCATTCTGATGGCTCTGAACTGACTGCCTCACACAAGGTCAGCACACCAATGCAGCTGTCAGACCCAGTCACCCACTGCTCCTGATCTCTTCCAGCACACCCAGCAATTTATTATATTTTTTTCCTCCAGGCACCTGCCCCAGGCTGACCCTCTCGACTTGTACAAAGCCTGTCTTACTCTTTGGTCCTTCCTGCCACCCATTGCTGTGCCTTCAGTTTCACTGTGAGAAGGAGTGAGCAGGCTGTGTGAAGCCCTGCTGTGTGGTGCTACAGCAGTGTTCTGCCTCCCATTCTGTTCCCAGAACAGCTCTTACCTTGTGCCAAGCTGCACAGAGAGCTCGAGCTGCACCACACTAACCACAACTGCAAGTTGCCTGTGAGTGGGAATAGCTCAGGTGGAGGCTGCCACTGCACACACACAGCTGGGACCATCATTCTTCTCTCACTGCACTTTCATTGACCAGCTACCACTATTCTGCAAGTCTCTCCAAACAGCCTTAGCTGCAGTCTGGGAAAGTCTCCTCATCCGCAGGCTGCCACCCAATTACCCCTTCTCACAGGTCAGCATGTGGGACATTATGAACCAAAGAAGATCCACCTCTATCCCATCTATGTTTAGGAATCACTTGGAAGGATATTCTTTTCCCCCTAAAAAAGGAAAAAAAAAATCAGTGGCCTCATTTAGGTATCTGACCTCCAACTCACCTCACAGGAGGAGCCCTGCAGCACAGCCCTGAGCAGGTTGGACTTTTGGCCAGAAGAGAGCACAATGCAGCTACACAAGAATGAAAAGAACGTGGGAAAGAAGGACAGAAGGAAAGATCTTCTGCTAGTACAAGAGGCTCTCAAACAAAGAGCCTTCACACCTTGCCAAGAAGATCCAGTTTCACCTTTTATTCCTCCTCCAAAAGGCTTCTTTTAAGGTTGGCACTCCCAAGCATCTTCTGAGGTCAACCCAATTCTGGCCTTCAAAGTGCCCAGAGATCAGTATGAACCTGCTTCTGCCTGATGGTACTGGTGACACCTGCTTACCCTGGCAAAACTGAGGCATCTACAGATTTGCTCAGCTACTAACCCACCCGCAGAGAAATACCAGTCCCTACAGACAGCTGCCTGCAAGTCAGATGCAATTTCCTGTCCAAGTGAATCAATTAACTGCAAAGCTGTGCATGCTGGCAGAGAGGACAACCTGAGCTGGGCACCGAACAGGCTAACTGCCTGCTGCTGCTGCACAGGGAGCAGGGCAAGAAACAGCCCTCTGAAAAAAACAAACCCCAACAGAGGGATTCATGAATTAAAACCCAAGGCAGATCAGCAGTCTGGAACATCCTGAGAGTTTCCCTCCACCCCCAAAAATCCCCAAACAATTAGCAGCTTTTAGGAATTTAGAGGCAAGAAGCTGTTTGGTTTTAGGACAGCAGAACCAGCACCACACCTCATGAGCTGCTCCAGCCAGGGGGGATCACATTTGTCATGTCAGACATTGACTCAGCTGGCCTCTGCACAGATGAAGATGGAGGGCACAGGCAGAGGCACGGATCCTGAGAAGGGCAACTGGGGCACCCTCATGTAACCCATCCCTTCGATGCCTGCAGCACTAGGAAGTAGTTTTCCAATACAGAGCTCTAATGGAAAGTACATTTAACATCAACAATCCAGCTCCTGGCAACCAGCCTAGCGTTTAAATTACATTTCATATGAACAGCATCCAAATGAGAAAAGGCACAAGTGCCTCTTAAATGCCACTGCTCCTGTGCTCCCCTCTTCCCAGCTCCCCTGCCAGCTCCATTTGCTCATTGCGGGAAGGGGATGTTGAGGACAAATTTTAAGTGATTCCATCCTTGCTCAGTTTGCTTCCAAGAAGAGTCACCTCCCTGGTCTGTCTGCCCACCCACTGCACCAGGCAGCACCACCAGCCCGCAGTCACAGCTGAAGGGGAGCTGCACAGAGATCTGTACCCACCTTTCCTCACAAAAGCTGCTCAGAACTGGCTTACTTCCCAAAACACAGGTCTGGCTCAGCTTTGTGCCACCAAAGGAAAGCTAGAAAATGCTGCTTTCTTAAAACCCATTTCCTTAGGAGGCCTCCAGGGCTATGGGGTGCTCCATGGTCACTGGGAAGAGCTGCATTTCCCCACCTTTATTTGTGTGGCTGTGCAAAAAAACCCTCAGCTGCTGTTCCAAGTGGCTGAAGCCACCAGATCAGGCAGCTGGGCAGAGTGAGCAGCAGTAGGCTGGATGAAGACGCATTTAATCTTCTGAGTTCCTGACCAGGCACCCCCATCTCCCAGCAAGCCCTCCTGAGGCCTGAAGTCTGCCTACCTGTGCAAACGGAGAGCACACTTCATGTGTAAGGCTGACACCTGTGTCCCTGCAAACCTCTCACCTCCTCACTCCCATCATCTCTTCTGCCTTCTTCACAGCCCCAGCACAGATACCCATGTTCCAGCTGGCTTTGGTTTCAAGAATCGAGGGGCTACCAGTTTTAAAGGGCCTGTGGTCACACTGACAGCATTTGCCTCAGACAAAACGTCCTTGGCAGTCACAGGATCTGCCTGTCCTTGCTGCTCTGTCTCCACAGGACTGGGAGCAGCCTCACACCTACACAGCTCTGGAGGCCAGGACTTGCCCTCTGCAGGCAAGCTTCTGTGTCTCACCGATGGTAACGAATGCACAAACTCACATCACTCCTAACTCACTGCCCAGCTGCCCTGCTCGCCCTGTGCTGCCCACCAGCTGCCCACACGCTCTGCACGGCAGGAGCATGAAGGTGAAAGAGCTCCTACAATAACAGTGTTGGTGAACAGAAATTAAATCCAGTGCTCTGCTGCTGTTATTAGAGGAGCTCACGGGGAAAACTTCTCAAACTAATCAGACATCTGATGAAAGGTTTTAAGAATGTGTGCTTTAAGCCCAGAGACAAACAACTACTACTCCAGGAAGTACCCAGCACAGCCCTTGGCGCCTGCTGCTAATGCACCAGCTGAGGCAGCCCAGTCCGTGGGCAGAAAGGTACCAAGAAACTGAAGCCCTTTAAGCAGACCTCGCTGCAGAGAGGGACATTAACATCTTGATTCTGGGTTTTGGATGCTTTTGCACACACTGCTTTTATTCAAGCCTTTGTATAATCTGCTATATGAGATTATTCCAGGAATACATACATCTATTTTGCTTTAAGACAGTTTTAAGGTGCAACAAATACCAAAACAACAGCAATCAGATGTTGCCAAAAACATCTGCTTGGCAAGTTAAACCAGGCTCTGCAGACAGTTACACGAAAGCAGCTGTGCTGGTCCAACTCAGAAGAGAATGTGGAACAAACAGTATGAGTGGCAAGAAAATGTATAAGCAGAGATAATAAACTCCTCTGTGCTCCTCAGCTGGTGTTCTGGCAGCACCCCAGCACCGCCAGCAGCAGCCTCCCTCGGCAGCTCCCTGGCTCTGAGTGCTCATGGATTTAGCTGGGCTGCATGAGGAGTTCTACCATGCTGTGCAGAATCACACTGAAGGGCAGCACACATCTTCTCAGACACAGTAAAGTCAGAGCAGGCAGACAGAAATAGTACATGTTTTGAGCAGCCCAGATCCTGTTCCTTGGGAAGATTTGTGTGACAGACTGGACAGAGAACTTTTCTCGTCACACTTCTGCTTTTCCACATCCTACATGCAGTTGCAACACAGATGCTTTACTTTGCCTGTAGGGCATATGCAAGAATCCTTTTTAATGGCTGCTCCTCACATTGCACAAGCAAATTTCTCTCATACCACTTGTCCGGAAACCACGAAAGCCTTTGCCTCACTCTGCCAGAAGTTGAAAGGCTATTACAGTTCAGGGCAGTGCCTACAAATGTTCTAAGACCAAATTACACCTCAGCAGTACATTATAATGCCAGCGTGGAAATACACCTCTCCAAAACACAAGTGAAAGAAGCTTTTTGTATGGCAGAGATGGTGCCTGGGTAAGGAACAGAATAGGGCAGACATTCCCAAGCCCCTGGGTGGGCTGTGGGAGCACAATCTTGTTCCCTTGCCCATGCAAATGGCTTCCATTGAACTGGGTCCTGGCTGGGAAATGCACCCTGGGTTGCAACCACGCAGGTGGCACGGCACACACCTGCTCTGAAGCACGGGTGCAAGGCCAGGCACTTGATGCCAGAGCAGGCAGCCTCTCCCATCCCTCGGAGGCTCCCGTGCTGCCTTGTGAGAAGCAGCCAGCAGGATGCCAGACACGGCACTGCTTGAATGACTTGGGCTCCTTACTCCCTTCCCCTGTTCCCAAAATGACAGGGTGCTATTTTCTACTCATTGAGCCACAGGGTTTCAGCTCACAAACAGGAAATTGAGGAAGGCAGAATACACAACTGAGAGCAGGAAATATCAATATCGAAGGCAGGCATTCCAAGCCCTGCTCATTCAAGCCCTTGGCTCCCACTAGAAGTTTAGATGACTGCCTGCAGAGCCTACAGGGACATCAAAATAGGCAACAGAGAAAAAGCAGACCTGTTTGTGAAAATCCAGTGTTACACAAGCTTGCTCTGCCCTCCTAGAAAAAAACATCATATTGATCTGATCTTGCACTGAACTACCTCAAAACAAGGCAGCTTCTCTGTGTACCACTATAGCAGTGCTCCAGGTAATTCTCCATCATTCCAGTGCAGTGCCATGAGCAGTAACAGCACTGCTCACACTTGATGGAACCCCTCTGGTTTTTAAGCAGCAAACCATTGTCAATTTTAAATGTCATATGGATCTGGGGGCACACGTGGCAGCAAAACACTTGAGCCCTCTGCTCTGACACAGGGTACCACCTCATGGGGTCTGCTCTGCCCATGTCAGAGCCCCCTGCTCATGCTGGAGTCATTGGTTTCCAGGACATACTCTCCTCTTCAACAAGACACCTACTAGCCCCTGCAGATCAGCAGTTACTGCTCTCAAAGCCTCAGGCAAATGTTAAATCAGTATTTTACCAAAGATGGCCTTTACAGCACATGAGTGAAGACGCAGAGTACAACAGACTTAGTGCTGAAGCAGCTTCAGTCTTTGGTAAAAATGTCGCTCTGTGCGGTGCCTGCTAAACCCTGACCCTCCCCAAACGGCACTGAAATGCGATCACAAAAACGTATCAAGTCTCAGCAGCTTCTGCCTGCTCCTCACTCTGATGCAGCAACAGTGCACTTCTCACCCGAGGTGTCTAGGAAGTGTGAGTCCTTTTATGAAAGCAGCTGGTGGCAAGAGAAATAGCCACTCTGTCACACAGCACTGCCCTCACCTCACACCTCTTCACTGTTTACCACAGCACGAAGGGACAGAGGCAGCTGTGCTCACCCACGTGCGGTCCCTCACTTGGGCTTACCCTATTTGGACAACTGAACCTTCTCCTCATGTAGGTCTCATAGCAAAGGTGGAAGCACTAAAAGCAAAGAGCAGGGTTTGTTTTCTCCCCTTCAGATAGAGCTAAACGTGGATCTGGGTTGCCTAGGCGGACCTTGGTGCTGTCCCAGACAGTGAGGCTGCCCCACTGTGTCGGGAGGGGCTGCCACATCCGTGTGGCAAGGAAAGGGGACAAGTACCCTCCCTTCCTTACTCTCCTACTGTACCATGACATTTATTTACCCAAATGAAGCCCCTGACAGCTACAGAAACAGAAATTATAAATCCAGGACAGCCACAATGGCTTTTAAACACGGGGTACAGCATTATTATTTTCACTCAGAGAGTACCAGAATACCTCTTGCTCCACACTGAGTCCATTAGTGTCCAACGAGCCCAAGGCTCTGACCACAGAGCCTGCCTGCCTCTTCTCCCCGCACCCTGCATAAACCCCCGCGGCCGAGCAGCACTGCTCTCCCTGATGCACTGTAGAGCCCTGCAGCACCCTACGGCTGCCTTGCTCCCTGCAACGCAAGCCTGACACTCGAAAGCACCTTTCTGGTAACAACCGCATCGACAGGGGTGGCAGACAGGGAGAGATGCTCCTGGGTCAGCAGCAGCGCAGCCCAGGCACACCTGGCGATGGCTCTCCTGCTCCCTGGGGGCTTCAATGGCGATGGCTCTCCTGCTCCACAACGGCACCCCCTGACCCGACAGTCTGCGGACCTGTGCACTACAGTGTGCCCACATCCTGCCTGCCTCCAGGAGCTGGGACAGGTCTTCACTCCAAGATGTTTTCCTCCTCACCCTCCTCAGAGCAGCAACCCTGTCCCACACGCTCGCTGCAGCAAGGCTCCCTCGTCCACGTCCCTGTTCTGTCCCACAACCTGCAACTCTGCTCCGCAGCATCCAGGCTGGCTCCCAGGCCCCGCTCAGCCGCCGACCCTCCCTGCACGGCTGGGGCAGCTCAGGCCTGCGGCTGGCTCAAGCCTTCTCCTGATACACACCCGGGTACAGGCTGCTCTCAGCCCCTCACCCCCGCAGCCCACCGGGTCCCTGCCCCACGACCGGCCCCACGGGGCTCCAACCCCACACGCAGCCCCTCACACCACACACACCCGAGGGACTCCAGCCCTCGCCTCGCACACACCCGTGGGGCCGCAGCTCCCGCAGCCCTTGACCCTCTCCCCACACACCCCACAGGCACTCCGCTGGCCGCAGACGGCCCCCCGGTACCTCGGGCGCTGCTCTCCTGCCGCCGGCAGCCGCTGCGCACTCCGCCGAGGGCGGTGACGTCAGGCGGCGGGGCCGGGGCCGTCACAACCGCGGGACCCGCCCCGGGGCGTGGGCAAGCAGTGGGCACCGTGGGGCTGGCTCTGCCGGGCGCTGCCGCCGCCGGGCGCCAAGGGCCCAGCTCCTGTGTCCTGTGCCCTGCCCAGCAGTGTCCGGGCAGGGAGCGGAGCCTGCCCGCGGGCTGTGGGGCCGCACCGAGAGCTGCGCCAGGAGCTCTTGGTAGGGCATTAAGGCGGCAGACGGAAGTGGAGTCGAGGGAGAGCAGGGGAAAGAGGACTCAAAGCCATGGCGCGGGGGTGGGGTTGTGGTGCACAAAAGGGCGCTCGTTCCGCTGACACTGAAGGGGCTTTGCCACACCGCCTGCTGAGGCTGCGGAGGGAGTGGGCAGGGCAGCCTGGTGGGGTCGGCGCTGGTGGCAGCGAGGCCTGGTGACCCTCAGCCCATCGGGATGCCCCCGGCACTGGCGGTGACTCACGGGCCCGACACAGTGGGGTCTGGCTGAGCCTGTCCCCACATGCCTCCGGTCCCACCCCCACTCTCCTGTTACTCAGGGCCGAGCGTGGCACCTGCGCACCTGCTGATAGCAGCAAGGGTGCGTGGAGGAAGGCTGAGGCTGGGAAAGCAATTAGTCAGGCTTGCCCAGATAAAGTAGGTCAGGGACGGAGGTCAGCGTGTTGGATTGCCGTGGCTGCCCCTGGCACATGACCGTGACTCACGGCGCTGCCAGCCCCAGTGACGCGGGGCCCGGCGGGCGTGCGGCGGGGCTGGGCTGACGGCGGTGGTCCCGGGGAGCGTGGTCCTGCTCCTGTGCTGCCCTGTGCGCTGAAATCAGCTTCCTTTTCCCGTCACCGACTGGCAGGTCTAACCGGGCAAGTTTAATACTGTGTCCCTGGCGAGGCTCAGACGGGAAGCAGCTGTTTAAATCATTACGTGACATGCTGCGCTCTCGGCCAGGAGGAAAGGAGGAACGCAGTGTGAGAGGCATCCGAGAGCTTTTCCCGGGCCGCTGGCCGCTGCAGCAGGGACTGCAGGTCCTGGAGCTAGAGAGTGAATCCTCTGCCAGCCGTCCCGCAGCCTTGGCTGCCCCCAGCCTGCCGCCCTCCTCGCACCCGGCAGAGCCTCCCAGGATGCAGTTTACTCCCCCAGACAAGAGAAAAGCGACGGAACAAACCGAACCAAAGGAGTCCTCCGTATCGCTCTGTGCCAGAGCAGTGGGTCTCAGTGGCAAAGGGCATGAGGACCAGAGAGAGCTGGTGTCGGGGGGCCGAGGGGAAAACACCGCGCCCAGGGATGCGCGGAGGGGCAGCTGCGGAGCGGCTCCCCCGCACGGCTTGCTTTGTCCTGCCATATTTACATAGGCGTTTTAAATGATAGTGCCCGGGCAGGCACCTTGTAGGGTACACAATACACATTGTTCTGCTGGTTAACAGTAACCTTATCTTGGTCCTTTACTCTAGTGCCAGTGGGCACACACTGTTGCCTTGTTAAACGTTAACTGAGAGAGCAGCTTGAAAAACATGGCCTGGCTTCAGACCTTAAGGTGTGTGCTGGTTTGAGGCTAATTGGAATGTTTTAATGAAAAAAAAATAGATTATAGGCTGTGAAAAGCAAACACTGGTGATGTCTACTTCACTCATAGGCTTGCTGAGATGTATAAGAACAAGGACACAAACATAGATAACACACAAAGGCTCTCAGTCTCCCTGGGAGCTGCTGTGTCTTTTCCTCTCTGCTGTGTAACCTAACCAACCACTCTGTTTCTAACTCCCCTGGCCTGTCCTCTAAACTCACCTTGCATGTAAGGCAGACCCTGGGGTAAGGCAGAGGGGTGAGAAGAAGGTGGAAGGATGGTTGGGAGCCTCTGCTGGGGACTCTGATTTCTGGGAGGGGAATTGTGTTTCTGTATTACCTTTAACTTGTATATCTCTATAACTATTCCTGTCTGTTGTGTATATCATAAAATCATAGAATGGTAAGGTTGGAAGGGACCTCAAGGATCATCCAGTTCCAACCCCCTGCCATAGGCAGGGACACCTCCCACTAGTNCCTCTTCATTACCCATTTTGCACAGAGTTCAAGCATTAATGCAGCCTAGGCTTCATTGCTGTGATTACCCCTCCAGTGGAAATCATACATTGATCTCTGGGTGCAGATGTCTCTTCTGTACCCTGGAAGTGAGGCTGGGATGTGATGCCACGCAACACACTGAGGTGCAGCTCCTGCACAGACACTAGCTGGCTGTCCTCTGGGGTGAGCAAGGATACGTTCACCCAGTTTACATCAGGTGTGTGAGCACATCCCCAGAAGTTAGCTGATGCTGTGGGAGCATCCTGGAGGTGTTACCCCTGTAACACTACTGGTTCACATCAGCTCCCACGCAGGCTTCACCACACACCGGTGTGTGACTGAGATGTGGCCAGTGCTGAGCCAGAGCCAAGAGCAGGATGCTCCTGAGATGGATTGATGTGTCCATGTGAAAACACTGCCCAAGGTGCTGGGAGAGCAACTTCTGCATCTACAAAACCAGTTCCTTTTGCACTTCTCTTTCACTGGTGACTCTCCCCCTTGCAGCCTCCTGCTCCCTAACATGACCTTCCATTATGAGCAGATGTGGGAAGGAAGGTGAGAATCCTGTTTATTGGGAAACCTGTGCTGCCTGGCAACTCTGATCTAGCATTTACCTCCCGTAGCACTCCCCATACTTGGCAAACTCAGTAGCAGGGCTTTTGCCTTTGGTGATTTTTGTTTTCATCCTGTTTGCCTGAAAGACACAACCTGGAGGGGAGGACTCAACCTTGCAGAGAGCAAATGCAGAAGCTGGCCCTGTGCAGCACATCAAGCTGCAGGAAGGAGGTGATCAGAAAAGGGAAACAGCAGAGGACAGGAGCATTGCCCAGGGGACTTGCTGTGGTTGCTTGCCCCCATTCTTGCTGCCTTTCATCCTGCTTTCCACACAGCTACTTGGTGGATTCTTGCAAAAGCCTTGTGAAACACCTCACTGTATTGCAGTTATGTGAGACTACAGGTTGCAGGCAGGGTGGTTCTTCTGGCTGTTGGTTTTGGCAGAGGTGTCTGTAGGGCAGAAGGGATCAGAGAGGAGATGTCATAGAATCATAGAGTGGTTGGGTTGGAAGGAATCTCCGAAGCTCATCCAGTCCAACCTCCTCTGCACTCAGCAGGGACATCCTCCACTAGATCAGGCTGCCCACAGCCCTCTTCAGCCTCACCTTGAATATCTCCAGGGATGAGGCCTCAACTACCTCCCTGGGCAACCTGTTGCAGTGTTCCAGCAGCCTCCTGGTGCAGAACTTGTTCCTCACATCCAATCTCAATCTGCTCTGCTCTAGTTTGAAGCCATTGCTCTCATCCTGTCCCTGCAGGTCTTTGTCTCTCTTCATCCTTCTTGTAGCCCCCTTCAAGTACTGTAAGGCAGCCATTAGGTGTCCCTGGAGTCTTCTCTTCTCCAGGCTGAACAACCCCTGGACAGTGCCAGCTGAAATGATCTCAGTCCATCTCTACACTGCCACCAGCCTGCATGTTCATTCCCACCACATGCCGGTGCCTCAGCACAGAAACACCCTGTAGGTCCTTGTGGGTGGATTCAGGATCCACAGAATGCCTGAGGATGGAAATGCTGCCTGGGAGAAAGTGAATCTGCACTCTGCTGAAATCCCAAAGCCTGCCTGGGGCAGAGGTCTTCCTTACCCATCACCTGAACTAGCAAGAAATTCTTCTGACTTGCTTGATAAAAATTACCAGTGTAAGAGTTTAGATCCCTCAGTTCTTTCACAGGGGCAGAAGGCTTTGGAAGGAGATAGTTGCCCTGCCAGGAGCTGTTCCTGTGTGTGGCCTGAATCCAGTGAGCACTGCTGGATCTGGGAGTGGCTGAGTCTGATGCAGCTGATGTCAAACCGTGGTCCTGTGAGCAGAGATGCAGCAGCAAGCCAGGTTGCAAAAGCCACCTGTGAAGTGGGTCACTGCCACTGCATCTGGGCCAGTCCGAGTCCCACCCTTCTGCCACGATGCTGTTGAGCAGATGCAATGTCCCTTCATACCTTACCAGCCTCTTCTGGGCAAATCTAAGCCCTGCACTCAAAACCTGCTGTGTCAGAGAAGTGGTGGTTGTTCATCCCTCCTTAAAATGGCTTCTGCTGTGCTCCCTGACTTACAAAACCCTTCAGCTGCTAGTTGTCTCAGTTGCTCTGCCTGTGGGTGAAATGGAGAATTACTGACAGCATCTCTCTCCCTCCCTCTCTTCAAGGGGCTGATAAGTTACTTGCTGTGCCCTGACCCCATGAATATAGTCGTAAAGTTGATTTATTCCTCTGCTTGCATGTCCCAGCTCCTTCCCAAGATGCTGTCTGGTTTTGGGTTTCTCTGAAGACTTGGGTCTTAGTGCTTTTTGATCTCTGCCTGCTTCATGCTCGTCTCTTGCTCCCACCCAGCAAAACAGGATTTATGCTGAAATGTAGGGTCAGAGGTGTTCCTTGGGTATGTGGAAAGAAAACATCATCGAGAGGCAGGCTTATCACTAATGGAAAGGGAAGAGATCTCCCGACAGTGCCCTGGGCTGCGAGGCTGTCCTGTGAAGAACACCTCCTGCAGGGGAAGCTTGAGCTGGAGCTCTGCTGCTGTACCAGAGCGAGCCTGAGGCTGTACCTGAAGTGCATGAACACTCCCTGTGCTCCAGGCTGCCTGGTAGAGGAAGACCATTTTGGTGTGCCTTAGTTTTTGTGCAAGAAAAGACTGAGCACAAGCCGCCTGTGAAAACCTGGATTGCCACTCACCGTCGTTTGTAAAAGGGATGGAGAAAGTCGGTCGAGGCTGGATGGTGCTGAAGGAACAGCATCGTCTGTGCGGGACACAGCGTGCGGCAGAGCCACTGGAGCGCTTCCAAAGGCAGATGTCATCACTTTGCTCTCCGGCTGAGCTACTCCCAGGAGCTGTCACTGAGGGCTTTTGGTAGAGAAACCACAGCAGAGCCCTCCAGGCTCACCCAGCCCAAGCCTCCAACCAGCACTGCAGGCTCCGCACCAAACCATGTCCCTAAGCCCCAAGGCCACAGCTGCTTGGACGCCCCCAGGGATGGGCACTGCAGCACTGCCCTGGGCAGCCTGTGCCAATGTCTGAGAACCCTTCCAGGGCAGAAATATTTCCTCCTGTCCAACCTGAGCCCCCCCTGGGGCAGCTTGGAACCATTGCCTCTGCTCCTGGCCCTTGGCACCAAGCAGCAGAGGCTATCCCCTCCTCACTGCCACCTCCCTGCAGGCAGCTGCAGACAGCAATCAGCTCTGCCCTCAGGCTCCTCTGCTGCAGCTGCACCCCCCCAGCTCCCTCAGCCCCTCCTCACCCCCAGCTGCTCCAGGCCCTTCTCCAGCCTCTGGCCTGCTCTGCACAGGCTGCAGCCCCTCAGTGTCCTTCCTGCAGTCAGGGGCCCAGAGCTGAGCACAGCACTCGAGCTGTGGCCTGCCCAGTGCTGGGCACAGGGGGATGGGCACCTCCTGGCCCTGCTGCCTGCCCTGTTTCTAACACAAGCCAGGATGAGCTGCTTGCTCTCAAGGGAGCTCTTAAGGAAATACCTATTGCCTCCTCGACTAAGTGCTCTCCAGCAGCTGAGGCAGGACACACTTCAGTCCTGCTGACTCTGCTCCAGAGATCTTTAAGCCACGGGAAACAGAGAGCAGCACCGAGCCAACACCAATGCATCACTCCTGGGCTGGCTCAGCTTCAAGCCAGCAGAAGAGATCGATGAAGGCTTGACACAGCAGATGTGGGCTGCAGAAATCCTGCCTTTGTTTAAGCCACAGGGCCCCTCTGTGGCTTTCTTCAGGAGCCCTGGAGAAGGAAAAACTTCTTTGGTGTGAGTACGCTGGTTTGAGGCTAATTGGAATATTTTGACAGAGAAAATTATATTCTAGGCTGTGAAAAGGAAAACAATGGAGATGTCTGCTGCACTCATAGGCATGCTGAGATGGGTAAAACTAAGAACATAAACAGAGATAAGACAGTCGTCTCTTGGACTGTTAGCAGCTTCTGGCTTCTCCTCTCTGCTGAGTACCCTCACTAACCACTTTCCTTCTAACCCCCCTGGCCCATCCTCCAAACTCACCTTGTGTGTAAGGCAAACCTTGGGGTAAGGTATAGGGGTGGGGAGAAGGTGGAAGGGTGGTTGGGAGCCCCTCCTGGGGTCTCTGATTTCTGGGAGGGGAATTGTGTTTCTGTGTTACCTTTAACTTGTCTGTGTCTGTAACTATTCCTGTCTGTTGTGTCTATCTCTGCTTGTGCATTGTGCTGAGCTGTAAATAGAGCTTCGGTCCTTAACTTCCAGCCGGCTGAGTTCTAGTCTGGGTCATTTTACAAAGTGTGGGGGGGCAGGGAACTCCCAAACCATCACAGTAAGGGTGCTGGAGGCCTGGAACAGAATGCCCTGAGAGGTTGTGGAGTCTTCTCTGGAGACATTCCAAACCTGCCTGGACATTGCAGTCCTGGCCAGCCTGCTGTGGGTGAACCTGCTGTAGCAGGGTTTGGACTGAATGACCTCCACAGCTGCCTTCCAACCCCCACCATGCTGACGTTCTGGGATGCCAGAGAGCCCTCCCAGCTGCATGGCACTGCAGAGAGATGTGGTGCAGAGCAGCACTGCAAGTTTTGTATGCAAAGGGGTGGAGTAGGCATGGGAATGATCTGAAAGTGATCTGTGTACAGCCAAGACAGGTCCCAGGGGTGGGAATTCACCTGTGGGCAGATTTGCAGAGCTGTCATGTTGGGGGTACTTGGTGCCCCCCATGTTGATGCTCAGCAGCACAGAGTGGCTGCTGGGGGTCAGGCAGCAGGTGCCCTAATGCCTGTGGGAGGGATAGTGCCTGGGAGGTGCAATTTGGAGGTGGGATAACATGTCCTTGGAATCATAGGATCACTGAGGGTGGAAAAGACCTTCAAGATCCTCATGTCCAACCATTAACCCTACTCTGCCAAGTCCCCCACTGAGCCATATCCCCAAGCACCACATTTACACAGCTGTTAACTCCAGGAGTGGGGACCCCACCACCTCCCTGGGCAGCCTGAGAACCCTTTTCAGGAAATGTTTTCCTAATGTCCAGCCTAAACCTGCAGCTCGAGGCCATTCCCTCTTGTTCTGTCACCACTTACATGGGAGAAGAGACAGCACTCACCTCCTGACAGCCTCCCCCCAGGGAGCTGCAGAGAACGATGAGGTCTCCCTCAGCCGCCTCTTCTCCAGGCTTCACACCTCCAGCTCCCTCAGCTGCTCCTCCCCAGCCCTGCTCTCCAGACCCTTCCCAGCTTTGTTGCCCTTCTCTGGACCTGCTCCAGCCCCTCAGTGTCCTCCTTGGAGTGAGGAGCCCAAACCTGAACCCAGGATTTGAGCTGTGGCCTCCCCAGTGCCCAGTACAGAGAGACAATCACCTCCCTGCTTCTGCTGGCCACACTATTTCTAATAGAAGCCAGGATGCTGGTGGCCTTCTTGGCCACCTGGGCAAGTGCTGGCTCATCTTCAGCTGCTTGTCCATCAGTACCCCCAGCTCTCTTTCCACTGGACACCTTTCCAGCCACTTTCCCAAGCCTGGAGCATTCACGGGGCTGTTGTGATGGCGCTTGTCCCATCAATGCACTCTGTCCAAGCCTCTTCTGAAGAGCCTCCCTGCCCCCAAGCAGATCAACACTCCCACCCAAGGTGCTATCTGCAAACTTACTGAGAGTGCAACTCCATCTTCTCATCAAGATCACGATAAAGATGTTAAACAGAAGTGGTCCCAATGCTGAGCCCTGAGGAACACCAGTGGTGAGCAGCCACCAGCTGGAGTTAACTCCATTCATAGAATCATAGAATGGGAAGGTTGGAAGGGACCTCAAAGCTCAGCCAGTTCCAACCCCCTGCCATAGGCAGGGACACCTCCCACTAGCACAGGTCACTCAAGGCCTCGTCCAACCTGGCCTTGAACACCTCCAGGGAGGTTGTGGAGCACAGAATCACCCAACATGATCTGCTCAGCCAAGCCCTTCCCTGGCTGCTGGCACATGGGGACAGGCTGCGCCTCTGCCCTTCAGCCTTCCCCCTGGAGGAGTGCCCAGCAGGACTGCACCCCTGTGCCCAGCAGGACTGCACCCCTTTGCCCTGCAGGACTGCCTCCCCAGGGACAATGCCAATCAGGCTTCTAAACAGGTCAGAGTCTGCCCTCTGGAAGCCCAGGGGAGCAGATTTCCTGACCTTACTTCCCCGAGAGCTGAGCTCTGTCATTTCATGACCACCCTGCCCCAGCTGGCTCCAAGCACTACCCCAGCACAGCTCTGCTCACAGACAGCAGGTCAGGGAGGAGGGCATCTTCTGCTATTGGTGCAAATGCCCT